>VDFB02127513.1:0-20296 GCA_007258455.2 Sequoia sempervirens
ATTGGCCTATCATACGACCCTCGTAGGCCGATGGATTGGATAGGGGGTCACTTCGGAGCTTGGCTCAGCTTCAGTCAGCAGGGATTGATCAGTTGTCTTTCGTTCTGGCTCAATCGGAGACTATTTGCAGAATTGCTATTTTTAGCAGTTCCTGGCAGGCAGTGTGGGACCACTGCTATTTTTAGCAGTATGGTTGTGGCGGCATCAAGAATCACTTCAGAGTTCGTCAGCATCAGACGGATCGATCATCGGGTTAGAAACGAGGGAGATATTAATATTTGATCGTATTGATTAAATATTAATTAATTAACGTTTATAATATAAAGTTATAATTTAATATTATAACTTAAGTGTTTATTCCTTGAGGGGTGCGCCATCATGAAAAGGGGGCCAGTTTAACATTTAAAATATGATTTAAATATTTGACGGAGAACTATGGAGAAATAAGAAAATTAAAAGTCAAATATTAATTAAAACCCTATTTTCAAGGGAATCGCACTTTTCAGTGTATTTGAGGATTTTGCATTGGGATTTGTGCATTATGAGATTATTGAGTTTGACATTGATCAATTTTTGGTCTGAGCCTGAGACTTAGGGTTTCACGTTCGATTCCTTCGAGAACGAGCCATCTCCAGCGGAAAGCAATTCAGAGAGTGTGCAATATCACTTGATTTATTGCCTACAGAGGTTTTCTTATTCAGAGGAAACTACAGAGCTTCAGAGGAAATTATATCTTCAGTTATTATCAGTTATTTGCATCCGGATATCATCTAATAACCAGGGCGTACCATTTCAGAGACTTGGATACCGGTATTTGTGAAGGCCGTACTTTCTAGTGGCTGTTTTCTGACAGGCCGTACAGATCTGACAGGCCGTACATCTTCTCTGGAGACGTCTTTTGCATAGAGGGTGAAACGCCTTCTTAATTGGCTTCCTATCAATCCCAGTAGTGGCGCATATCAGAGGAGCATCATCTGGCATCTTCAAATTGAAGGGAAAGGGACTCATTAATTGCAGCCGTACATTTCTGTACCTCAGCAGCAGCAAAAACCAGGTTTTGAAAATATTAAAAATTCATTGATTTGTTCATTACATGTACTCTGGGTAATTTTGTAATCATTAGAAAAGATCAATAGAGATACTGGCGTCCATATTTCTTCATTTCCAGAGCTATTAGATTTTTATTGAATTTATTCCCATTTATTATCAAAATCGTACCTTTTCAATATTGCATCAAAAACACAAAAAAATTGCAAAACCCTAAAACGTTAGAAAAACATTAAAAATCTATCAGAAGCAGTGTCAGGGGGAAACAGGGGTTTCTACATACACCCTGCAGGTCCAGCATCAATTCAATACACATATAATTTGCAGAATTCAGACCCTAATCAAATATAAATGCAGATTTATGGACATCAGATTTATCATGACATTCTGGGATGGAACCATGTCGATGGAAGGAATACCATCATTGCCTATGATCAATTCAGGGACTACACAGTCCACCTAATTACGATGTTGCTGTCCTCACTGAAGCTATTTCCAGATTTGATGCCTTAGAGCGAAGTGATTTCATAATGTAATTATAGCAAGTGCAATTGGGTCGTTTGATGAGATTGGTTAAGAATGAATTCAACACAGGGGTCGAATTATACAAACATGGATCATACATAGAATGCTGAAAGTATCATTATGTCATGACTTGGGAAAGTTACACATCAATGCCAAGTGAGAGAACTCACCGATATCCTTATGCCTCGATTCTTTCTGCTCTCGATTCTCCTTTCCTATTTCCCTAGGCCTCCCGTCTCTCCTCTTATTTCTAGGAGACGAATCATTGTGTCCTCTCAATCATGTCCCATTGCCCAGGAGGTGTATCTCGTGATTTCTTCAGCTAATTTTGTTAAGGCATGTTTAAAAGGTGCTTAACCGAGGCATATCATGTTTCATTGGTAAACAAAGAATAAGAACCAACCCTAATATCATTTTGATAATAATCTAAATTGTTCAATATATAAAAAATTACAACTTATATAAATATATGCATGTGTTTTTTAAATGTATGTCTTTTATGTGAGAATGGAATATATATATATATATATATATATATATATATATATATATATATATATATATATATATATATATATATATATATATATATATAATTATCATTCTTTCTTTTTGAGAAAAAGGTACTTTTGAGGCAGTAACAATAACACATACAAATATAAACATGACCCTTGTATAATACCAGATTTGACAAAATTATAGTACTATACTTTATAAAGGATTATAAAAGCCAAATACATCAAAACACTCAATAAATTTCCATAGCCTACAAAAATTAAGCATAATGAATGTTGATGCAAGATTAAAATTGGAAAGTGACCATTACCTATTGGAGCCTCTTCTTACATTTGAAATTGTAAATGAATCCAGTGAGTGTCGCTGAATATTATCTGTAATATCGGGTTCATCTGTATAATTTATAGGTACCAGTATGAAAACCTCGATAATGGTACAAAATATGAAGAATTTGATACTGTAAAGACAAAATAAAGGTGGTAAGGAACAAATTATGCTAGTTCCTAGAAAATTGAACATACTTAAGGTAGCTTAAATGCACATATAAAATTTACATAAAACTTCAAAAGTAGACTTTACAGCTTGGTAAGCAATTACAAGGCTTCGAAAAGGCTATTGTCTCAACTAGTTGTACTCCTTCAATTTAATAAACGAATTAGTTTCATTAATTAAAGATTAGATTTCATGTAATTTAGACCAACTATATTAATTATGTTCTCATCACAAAGAAGAAATTGTTATGTAAACTATCTTTTGAAAAAAGGTATATATATTGAAACACAAACAGTTTGAAACTTAGAAGCCATTTCTCTTCTTAGAAGGTATAGTTCTATAAGCAATGAGTTGAACTCTTTATATTCTCCAAAATATGGAAATTCTCAATTGCTAACATTATCACATCAGTTACGAAGGGATTTAAGTTTTAGTTTTAAGTATTTTGACTTCAGCATACAAACATGTGAGATAGGTGGATTTACACTAGAGTTCTCAAGGACCCACATTAATCATGTATATTGTTATACTCATTAACACATTCCTTTAAATCAAACATTAATTACGCCTAGTTGCATCATATTCGATCCCATACAGCTGCCCTACACAGATTGCAGTAACAAGGCTATATATTTATCCATGTGAAGCTGAGATATCCCCAAGGCAGAGATTTTTTTTTCTGTTTAAACCTAGAATAGCAAGCTTCCCACTAACCACTGGAACAATGAACTTGCAAACAGTCATGAACATGTTTGTATATGAAACAGACTTAAACAAATACACCCATGAATGCTTTCTGAACTGAGATAAGATAATCAAACATACAAAATATTTGAGACACGGATTTCAAGTCATGTGAAATCCACTTTGCAAACATCACCATAGACAACCTTAAGAATTTATTTCAATTGCTCAAAATAGCCATGTACAAAGCAAATACGGCAGTAATGTGACCCTTTTAGGGTATCAGACTCGACAAGAACTCCCTAACATTTTCTGTAGGCTGCCCTGGAGCTTCCTTACCGACTATTGTAAATGGGAAGCATTTGAAATTGCCTCTCACACACACCAAAAGTATTTCCTTTTATGTTTTTCTTTGCTGGCTTGCATAGGACCTGAACAATAGCCTCTACATCTTCCTTGGTGGATAAGGAACAATCCTTCAGCATCTAGTGAGGCTGTTTCTTTTTATCCTTCTTTTTCTATTCTTTATTTGACCATGGTGCCTTTTTTGAGCCATGCCTCCCTTCTTGTGTCTTTTTTCCCCAAAAGCTTTAATTTACAAATAGCTCTTCCACCCTCTTCTTCTCCTACCACTTGTCCATGCCTAGTCTTTGTCCTTTCTGCACAATCTCAAAATGCTCGTTACTGTCTCTTAGAGTTTCCCTTACCTTCTAATTCAATAACATATCTTCTTCTACTTCTTTAATTGCATCAAGAATTAGGTTTTCAACACTTGGAAGTAGGTTCGAAGGATTTTGCAACTCATCTAGCATGCTTGTTTCATACCATAGAAGCAAATATCTTTGTTGGGAATTTCTTGGCAAAACAAAATATAAAGGTATTTTCAATTTATCAAGAAAAAACCAGGAAAATATTGGGCTAGGATTGGTTTTGGGTTAGGAAAAAATCTGAAAACCCTAACCCTAGATTTTTTGACCAAAAAAATATAATTTAAGGGCGAAAAATTGTGAATATTCACCAAAAAGAAAACTGCAATTTGTCACATTTTGTTGGTGGTAAATCAAGCAAAAAATAGTCAAAACACCAACAGAAATGCATTGACCTGATATATTCAATTTCTTGCGAGTATTTTGGCAATTTTATGTCAAAGGAGGCAATGCAATATTTATCACAAGAAATTAAAAATATATGCTTCTGTGGGCTTCATACAACTTAAGATACTCAGCAATATAACTGAAAGTGAATGTATGTTCATAAATGAGATTTCATCCTAAAAGAATTCTCTCCATGTCATGTCCCCTTCTCAAAAATAAAAATAATTAATTGTAGACCCATAGCCTATTTTATTTCCCGTAGACTAAGAGATAAAATAAGGAAAATAATAATAATTCACATGGCCCAATCCCTTTATTTTCAAAAGGGAAACTTGAATATTATTATAGGTCTCCTATGTAATATTTAAAAAATGCTTTTAACACTTAATTTCAATATGAAATTCAAAAAGTGTTTTTTGTAATTTAAGTAGTATTCTTAAATATTTGGAGGGAAAAAATAAATTAAAATAGAAGGCCCAAAAGGAAACTATAAAAGAAAGCCATTTGCTCAAAGCAAATCATGTATTCAAATTGGTCATTATCACTTTTCCTTTCAAATTTGAGTTTGAAGAATTCAAAGATGAAAACCCTTAGTACGAGAGATCTTGAAGATAGAACCTCTTGGTTTCCATTGTTGCATTCAAGGACAAAAACCCTCTCATCCATTGGAAGTGATTCCATGTGGCAATCACAAGTGTGCTGAATTGTTGAAGATTGTCGGTGAAGATTGAGCATTGAAGCAAATCTTTTGGTGCTCATGTTGGGTCATTGAATGTTCATCAAAGTGTTGCTGATTTTCATCATTCTAGGGCTGTGCCCCTAGTAAATTTTCTGTCTTTGGTGTTTTTCCAGCCATCATCATCAAGGTGTCTAGTGTTTGACTTTGGATTGTAGTTTATTGTTTAAGAGATACTCTATCCCTTGGAATTACTAATCCTTGGTGTTTCCATCCATTTTGTCATCATTCCCAGCTTTCTAATTGGCTATGTCAGCTATGAATCATTTCTTTCAACCAACTAATCTTTGCACCTGGGGTTTCAGGATGTTTGTTGTTTTTGGAAGCTATATCAGATATTGGATCTACTGTTTATTTGATTTTCAGCCCTTATTTTCACTCCTACTGTTGAAGACCATTTTTTACAAACTTATATGTATGTTGGTGTTCAGGAAATTTGCCTATATATTGCCCAATTTTTCCCTAGGATTTTGTTAAGTCCATGATTTTAAAATATTTGGGTTAACCAAGTTATCGCTGAGTCCGAGTTTTTCAACTGTGCTCCTGACTACTATTATAGAATGGCCCATTCAAAACTTGAATGGCAAGGGTATATTTAATTTAATTTGTCTGATGACTAATGTTGGAGCCCATTCCCTTTTCCAAATGCTGAATGACAAGTTTTTATCAGCTTTGAAAATGGCAACAACACAAACCATGTCAGACTCTGCTCCAATTGTTTACAGCATGGCTAACATTGAAACATCAAACAGTGCAGAAGATGACCCTAGCTGAATGGTAGAGGATAAAAGTGAAGATATATTAAGCCTCGTTGTCCTTACTGCAAAATGTCATACAGCTGTACAACTGTTTATAAATACAGCTTCTTTTACTCGTGTTGTGTAGTAATCAACCCTAAATTTGTTTTTGTCTTTCCCCTGTTTCTACCAACCGCTGTTTGTGGTTTTCTGAGTTGTTTTCAGGTTTGTTTGATTTATGTTTCTCACATGCCATACATTATGCATTGATACCAAATGATACATATATATTCAAAGCAATGAAAACACACAAATACTTGCTGGAAATAACTTTCAGTCACTACAATAATCAGAATTTTATAGAGCATTAAGGAACAGATTTACAAGTCTATAACATAAATTTAAAGAGCCTTCAGACCTGGAAAATAAGCATAGCAGCAGCAAGTAAACCCTCTTCAAAGGCCATCGACCAGCATCATAGAAATTCCCTTTCTTCTCCTTGATGACAAGTACTCCAAATGCAGCAAGGAAAGCCTCCAATACCAACCACAAACGCCTAACAGAAGTCAGCTTTCAAACTGAAAACTTAGCACCAAAGGGCTGTACCTCTTCAAGGGGGCGATTTGCTCTAGAAAATCAGATCCTTCACAGAAAAATACAAATCAATACTCATTCTAATCGGCATGGAGAAAGGAACACTTCTGACCAATACCCATAATGATAATTCACTCCATTTTCAGACTATGAGCAGAAATGTGAATCTCAGGTTCAAAAATGAAAGCCTAGAAACTGCCAATAAACACACCCAAACTATAGAAAATCACACCACACCAAAAACCAGCAATCACACACCCAAAAACTAACTGAAAATTGCTCAAAAGTATTGATAAATCTTCATCCTTTAAGCACAGTTGTGATCCCTGTATGAAATCACCCAACACCAGCCTAAGCAAGGTCTTTCACTGCCGAGACTAGTCTTCGAATCTGAGGGGTTTCGTCCTCAATCCTGTCCTTCAATCCCCTGGTTTCAAACCAGTAGCATATCCCTATATTCTCAAACTCAAGCATAAGAAAAATGAGCCTCCAAAAAGACTTTTATCAAAAGCTTCAAGTTAGGGCAACCAGCAACCCTAAAACCCATGCCATCCTTCAATAAGCATTTGATTTAATTTATTTTTTTATAAACTTCTCCTTCCCTACTTAGACGCCCAAAATGAAAACATTAAAATATAACTTTAAAAACAACTTAAAGTTGTAATGCTAGGCTTCCATGGTCACTTTTAAAAATGCCCCCTTATGACCCCTTTAATTAAAAAATATAAAGTCACTTTAGAAAAGCACACATTTCGAGGCTAATTTCAAATATTTAAATGATTTTATCAAAGTGACTTAACCAACTAAATATGCTGCAAGGACAAGCCTAACCAATTCCAGTATTCCCAAAACAAGCTTACTATTTTTAGTAATTACTAAAAATAGCAAGTTACCTTCCAAAGGCTCAAACTAGAGAGAAACTGGCATGCGCCGGAAATACAGATATGCACTGGAAAATACATGATATGCGCCGGAAATACTGATATGCGCCGGAAATGCAGAAAACCCGACACCCAAAGCTGGAACTGAGTCCCATAATCAGAACCACTTAGCCAACAGGGACTCCGAAATTGGCTAAAGGTAATGTCCACTACATAGAGGCTAGGAGGGGACATTACAGTCCGCCCTCCCCAAAGATTGCTTGCCCTCAAGCAATCATAATGCCAGATGTTGTAAAATCTGCTCGCTCTCCAATGTAGCATCCTTAACTGGAAGGTCCTGCCACTTCACCAAATACTTGGTGATCACCCTCCTCCTGACAGTCCTCTCTCTGAAGTCAATAACTGCCTCTGGTATAAGCTCCAATCTCCCCTCCTGATCCAATGGAGGTAAAACTGTTGAAGGTACCACATTATGTCCAAGTGCCTTCTCAAAGCGTGACACATGAAACACATTGTGCACTCTACTATCCTCAGGTAACTCCAACTCATAAGCAACCTCACCAATCCTCCTCGTGACTCTGAATGGGCCAGAAAAACGACGTTTCAATTTCTCTGCTCCACTCTTTTTGAGAGTGGACTGTCTGTATGGTTGTAGCCTGACATAAACCATATCACCCACCTCAAATTCCCTCTCAATCCGATGCTGGTCAACGTAAATCTTTTGTTGATTTTGTGAATATTGAATGTTTTCTCTCAATGATCTCATGATATCCTGACTCTCCTACAAGAAATCCTTAGCCCTGGGCACTTTGAAATCACCAAATAATAAATCAATGAAGCTAGGAGCCTCATTCCCATACAATGCCATAAAGGGTGACATCTTGATGGACATATGGTAAGTAGAGTTGTAGCAAAACTCCCCTAAATGCAGCCATCTAACCCAAGCCCTTTGCTGCTCTGAAACATAATTCCTCAAGTAACCTTCCACCCACTTGTTAACAATTTCAGTTTGTCCATCTGTTTGGGGGCGGTAGCTAGTGCTGGGAGTCAACTCTGTACCACAAAGTTTGAACAATTCCTGCCAAAACAAACTCATGAATTTGCTGTCCCTGTCACTTATGATATTTCTAGGTGCCCCATGAAGCCTAAACACCTCCTTGAAAAATAAATCTGCCACCTGTAATGCTAAAAAACCTACTGATATAGCAAAGAAATGGGAAAATTTAGTCAATCTATCAACCACCACGTAAATGCAATCTTTCCCTTGCACCTTAGGAAGTCCTGTGATGAAATCCAGAGATATACTTTCCCACTTTTGAGTAGGAATGGGCAATGGTTGTAGCAGAGCAACAGGAAATGTGTGCTCATTTTTATTCTATTGGCACATCTGACACTCACGAACATACTTAGTTATATCATCTTTCATCCCCTTCCATGAGAATCTCTCACGGATCTGCCTATATGTCTTGTAAAAACCCAGGTGACCAGCCAATGTAGTGTCATGAAATGCTTTTAAAATCTGCTCCTTTAACTTAGTTTCAGCCACAAGAAGTATCCTTCCTTTGTAGAAAATTAGCCCATCCTTAACACTATACTTTTCATCATTCAAAGTACAATCTAGTATAATGTTTGTGAATGCGTTCTTTGCATAATCTGCTTGTATTTTCTCTTTCCAATCTGCTGCTATCTCATAAATAATGCATAAGTGTGGCCTCCTAGAGGGAGCATCAACAACTACATTGTGTTTCCCTTTAACATACTCAATATCAAAGTCAAAGGCTTGTAGTTTGCTTACCCATTTTTGTTGTCTTTCACTTAAATCCTTCTGATTTAAGAAGTATTTGAGGCTGTTATGATCTGTCTTCACTACAAATCTGCCCCCAATAAAGTACTATCTATACTTAGCCAAAGCATGCATGATGGCTAGCATTTCTTTATCATATATAGAATAATTTCTTTCAGCCCCTCTCAATTTTCTGCTCTCAAATGCTATAGGATGCTTGTTTTGCATTAGGACAGCCCCTATACCTTCTCCTGAAGCATCACACTCAAGCTCAAATGGTTTTGTAAAATCCGGAATAGCTAAAACAGGGCATGAGCTCATCAAAACCTTGAACTAATCAAAGGCTCTCTGTGTTGATTCGAACCAAGAGAATGCCCCCTTCTTGGTCAAATCTGTAAGTGGAGCAGTAACCTGTGAGAACCCTTTTACAAGCCTCTTGTAAAAACCGCATAATCCAAAGAACCCCTTAAGCTGTGATAAATTTGTAGATGGTGGCTAGTCTTGTATTGCCTTAATTTTTTCAAGGTCTACACGCACACCATTTGCACTAATGATATGCCCCAAATAAAGTAACTCAGTCATTCCAAATTCACACTTAGATTCCTTTGCAAACAATGACTCCCTCCATTTTTAAATACACCTCCCGCCGAGAAGTGTTTTGAGATGCTTTCCTCCAGAGACTTTCTTGAAGAATGTCTGTCAAAATTTGTGAGGACAACCACTTACGGAGCTGCTTGTTGAAAACTATGTTCATACATGACTGAAAAGTGGTTGTTGCGTTTGTCAAGCCAAAAGGCATGACTGAAAAGTGGATGTTGTGTTTGTCAAGCCAAAAGGCATGACTAGAAACTCAAAGTGCCCAAAATGGCACCTGAAAGTTATCTTCTCCACATCCTCTTCCCTCACTCTAATCTGGTGATAATCTGATCTCAAGTTGATTTTGGAGAAGTAAACCATCCCATGAAGCTCATCTATCAACTCATCAATACGAGGGATGGGATACCTGTTCTTAATAGTCTTTTTGTTTAACTCCCTGTAGTCCAAGCACATCCACATGGTCTCATCCTTCTTCTTCACCAATACAACTAAAAAAGCAAACAGGCTTTTACCCAGCCTTATGTGCCCCATCTCAATTAGGTCTTGAATGGCCTTCTCTATCTCATCCTTGTGCCTCTTAGGATGATGATAGGGTGTGGTAATGACAGGTCTAGCTCCCTCTTCCAACTTGATGATGCTCTATACCTCTATCGAGTGGCCTCCCTGGAGGTATGCTACCAAACACCTTGCTTCTCTTGGTAAGGAGCTCCTGTATATCTGGTGGATAGGTCCTCTTGGCCTCCTCAATGACCGTAAGTATTACTATGCACTCTGCTGCCCACTCAATCTGATCATGTCTAGAAAGTTTTTGCATGCGTTTTAAGGACACAACACGTAGTCCTCCATTGGACAAGCCTCTCAAAATGACATTCTTTCCATCTGATTTGAATTTTAACTCCATGGTCTAAAAGTTGAGAGTAATCTCTCCCAACGAATGTAGCCACTGAATCCCCAACACTGAATTTGTATCACCTATGCCCACCACATAAAAATCTTTTTTAATCTCATGGCTGCCCAACTGAATGCTCAATTGTGGAACCATTCTGGTACACTAAATAGTAAACCCATCGGCCACCATAACTCTAAAACCACCAACCTCTTGTGTTTGAAGCCCTCTTTGTGCTACTAGGCCCCATCGATGAAATTATGGGTAGCTCCTGTATCAATTAAAGCTACCATATGCTGCCCTTAAATCACACCTCTGATGCGCATAGATTCATTCTTTTGGAAACTACGGAGTTGAGCTAACATTCCACTGCTGTCCTCCACCTTTCCACCTTCTTCTGGAGCCTTTTCCTCTTCACTTTCATCAGTACTAGCTTGTTGTTTTGAATTTTCTACAACCTCTTCATCATCTGATTGGCATTCTATCAGCAATGTTTTAGCCTTGGAAGCACATTTATAGCCTTGTGTATATGGCTCCTTGCATGTAAAACATAAACCCTTTCTTCTTAACTCATTAAGGGTCTCACTATCAATCTTAGTGTATTGTTTTTTAGGCTGCTCCTGCTCTTTTGGAGTGATTTTCTTGTCCTTATCCTTCTTTGACAGCAAACCCTTTGACTGAAATCTACTCTTAAAGCTGATGTCTCCATATCTCTAGCCTTTTTTATGGCTTCCTGAAGGCTAGGAGGGTTGAAAGCTTTAATCCAACCCCTTAATGAATCGGAAAGCCCATCAATGAACAATACTATAAGCCTCCTCTCAAATATCTCAGTCACTAGTACTTAAATTTTTTGAAAATCTACAATGTATGAGTCTACAGAACCCCATTGTTTAAGTTGGGTGAACTCCTTAAAGTGCAGCTCAGAATCTTTTTTATCAAATCTTTCAATTAACCTTTTGGTGAACACCCTGTAAGAAGTGATTTGTGCATGCCCCAAGGTTATCATTCCATTATACCACCACTCGTGAGCAATGTCGTCTAAGTGTATTGATGCATACTGAATGGACTCTAACTCCGGCATAGGATTTAATGTGAAGTAGATATCGAGTTTTTGTACCCACGCCCTTGCTTCCATCTTCCCGGACCCATCAAAATAAAAAAGTGATAGCTTTCCCACTTTCCTTCGTAGCTCATTTTGTTGGTCCCTATTTCCCCTATGGTTAGAGTGCCTCATCCTCAAGTCAATGTAGTCTCTGAGAGATGTGTCCATCTAGAAACCAGCCCCTGCATCGAGCCAATCTTGCCTAAACTAATCCTGCTGTTCCAACAAAGTAAGCTCAAGTTTCACATGTGCTTCTACTCTCAGTGGAAAGTTTGGCATAAGAGGCCTTGCCAAAGCTCCCCGGTTACCAACTCCTTGTTGTCCTACCCTATTTCCTTGACCCATTTGATCCATTCTCTGTATCAAATCCGCTAACCTGTCATTAGTCTCCTGAACTTGTTGGGTTGCCCTCATCTATCCCCTAACCAAAGTGTCAAATAAGATTGCCATTCTGTCTGGAGGTGCCTCATTCCTATCATTCCTATCACCTTCTCTAGAGGATGACCAATGTTCCCAAAAACTTTCTTCCTTTCTCCTACTCCTTTCTAAATACCTTCTTTCTCTGTCACTCTAGCTCATAGAAATTTATACCCATTGGCTAGCGGGACTGATTTGGCTCTAATACCACTATAGTAATCAACCCCAATTTTTTTTTTTGTCTTTCCCCTGTTTCTACCAACTGTTGTTTGTGGTTTTCTGAGTTGTTTTCAGGTTTGTTTGATTTGTGTTTCTCACATGCTATACATTACGCATTGATACCAAATAATACATGTATATTCAAAGCAATGAAAGCACACAAATACTTGCTAAAAATAACCTTCAGTCACTACAATAATCAAAGTTTTATAGAGCATTAAGGAACAGATTTACAAGTCTATAACAGAAATTTAAAGAGCCTTCAAACCTGGAAAATAAGCATAGCAACAACAAGTAAACCCTCTTCAAAAGCCATCGACCAACATCATAGAAATTCCCTTTCTTCTCCTTGATGATGAGTACTCCAAATGCAGCAAGGAAAGCCTCCAATACCAACAACAAACGCCTAACAGAAATCAGCTTTCAAACTGAAAACTCAACACCAAAGGGTCGTACCTCTTCAAGGAGGCGATTTGCTCTAGAAAATCAGATCCTTCACAGAAAAATACAAACCAATACTCATTCTAATCGCCATGGAGAAAGGAACACTTTTATTATTTGTCATGTCCCTTCACGGTGACATCTCTCTGGGAGGCTGACAGGTTGGCTATCGCCACCGACCCTCGTAGGCGGTGGGTGGATGAGGTCGCCGGAATGGCTCGACGATCGAGTTGATCGGTTGTAACACCGTTACGAAAAGCTCCAGCCAGGCGTTTGCGAGGTACGCAGCACCGCGGTTCTTGCTGATGTGCCTTTTACGATTTGGGCGTTGGCGGCGGGCTGCCGGTTCGTCAGCGTCGAGGCCCGGATTTTGTCGCCGGGTTAAAGCGAGGGAGATATGGCGCGGTCCTTATTGATTAAATATTATTAGTGGTGGTTACTCTTATATAATTTAATATGCTTATTCTGATGCGCCATCACATGAAAAGGGGGCGATTGACTTTAAATAATATTTAAATATTAGGTGGGGAAACTGGAGGGTGAAGAAATATTAAAAATATGAATAATTCTCGCCCTATTTTTACAAATCGCACTTTTATGGTGGTGTATTTGGGAGTTTTTACATTAGGAGTGGTATTGCTGAGACGCTGAGTTTGATATTGGTCAATTTTTGGGTGGGCAGCACAGGCAGGGTTTCACGTTGATTCGCTGATGAGGCCATGTCTCAGCGGAAGCAGACCGAGAGAGTGTGCATCACTTGGTTGTGCCTGCGAGAGGTTTTCTCGGAGAGAGAAAACTAAAACTTGAGAGTTTATTTGTCGAGAATTCTTGATTGTTTTGGATCCGGAGACATATTTATTCCCAAAATACCTGAGTCATTTGCATTAGGAGATTTTATATGAGTGAAAGCATTACAGCATTAATGCTGTTGTAACAAATAGTACCTGTGTCAGGCCCGTACAATGAAACAAATGTTTCTCGCGGAAGCATGGACGTCTCAAACTTGCATCATTGGAGGCGCCAATACTGTTGGGGTCTATTGCAACCATCAGTTAGCAGGAGAAGGAGAGCATTTATTCTTGCCGTACTGTTATGTACCTTCAGCCGTACCAGCAGAAAACAGGTTCTTTTCCCAATAAAAATCATTGTTTAATCTTTGCATGACATCAGATCATTGTTATATAGATATTATTTGATGAATAAAGGAAACGCCTTCAGTTCTTATTGTATTCCTCAAGTAAATTGAAGATTTAGAATTTCTATTGAATTTATTATTATTTTCTGTAAGAGCCGCACCATTCATTATTGCATTGAAAACACAAAAATTGCAAAAAAATCACGAAACTGAAGCGTCCCGAGCCTAAAATATCGATTCGGAGAAACTGGGGTTTCACAATACCATAATGATACTTCCTCCATTTTCAAACTATGAGCAGAAATGTGAATCTTAGGTTCAAAAATGAAAGCCCAGAAACTGCCAATAAACACACCCAAACTGTAGAAAATCACACCACACCAAAAACCAGCAATCACACACCCAAAAACTAATTGAAAATCGCTCAAAAGTATTAATAAATCTTCATCCTTTAAGCACAGTTGTGATCCCTGTATGAAATCACCCAACACCAACTTGAGCAATATTTTTCACTACTGAGACTAGTCTTAGAATTTGAGGGGTTTTGTCCTCAATCCCGTCCTTCAATCCCCTAGTTTTAAACCAGCAGCATATCCCTGTATTCTCAAACTCAAGCATAAGAAAAATGAGCCTCCAAAAAGACTTTTATCAAAAGCTTCAAGTTAGGGCAACTAGCAACTCTAAAACCCATGCCATCCTTCAATAAGCATTTGATTTAATTTTATTTTTTATAAACTTCTCCTTCCCCACTTAGGCGCCCAAAATGAAAACATTAAAATATAACTTTAAAAACAACTTAAAGTTGTAATACTAGGCGTCCATGGTCACTTTTAAAAATGCCTCCTTATGACCCCCTTAATTAGAAAATATAAAGTCACTTTAGAAAAGCACACATTTCGAGGCTAATTTCAAATATTGGATGATTTTATCAAAGTGACTTAACCAACTGAATATGTTGAAAGGACAAGCCTGACCAAGTCCAGTATTCCCAAAATAGGCTTACTATTTTTAGTAATTACTAAAAATAGCAAGTTACCTTCCAAAGGCTCAAATTGGAGAGAAATTGACATGCACCGGAAATACAAATATGTGCCGGAAAATACACAATATGTGCCAGAAATACTGATATGCGTCGGAAATGCAGAAAACCCAACACCCAAAGCTAGAATTGAGTCCCCTAATCAGAACCACTTAGCCAACAAGGATTCTAGAATTGGCTAAAGGTAATGTCCATTGCACAGAGGCTAGGAGGGGACATTACATATTGTTTACTTGAATGATAATTGCAACTTCTTTTATTGTTTTTAGTAATTAATTTTTTGCACATTAAATTTCCTAATTTTTAATATTATATTAATAGCTGCTGCAAGATCTGTTGGAATTAATTTCTCACACGAACAAGATCTGATTTGGCGATCTAGTGAAGATAAGGCTGTCAGACAATCTGATTTCTCCACCGCTAGCAATTTGATTGAACCTTATCTACTACAGCTGTCACACTCCATGAAGGATAGTTTCATTCTTATCCTTATCTTCACTGCCTTAAGCATCGACTACAATAATGAACCGCCATTGTACAACTATAAATAAGGTTGCCTAGAGTTGTAAAGATTATCAGATAGTAATCTGATCGCAGATATTAGAACTCTGCAGAGTTTTGTATCTGCCTCTGTAATCATGATCAGTCAATAGAAATAATGTTGCAGTAGCAACCTGTTAGATTTGTATTCTACCATTGTCTTAATGATTATATTTTGTTGTCTATTTTCAATATTTCTGTATATTCTTATCTCCCTCTAATCCTACAATTGGTATCAGAGCCAAACATGAAGATTGAGGGAGATTAGAAGAGGAATAGAAGGTCGTTGTCTTGTGAGTTTGCAGTCAAAAGAAAAGAAGAAAGCAGAAGTTTGCAAAAATAGTTGTAGTTGTTAATTAGTGTTAGCAAAAGAAGAGCAAGTTAAGTAAAGATCGAAGAGATAAAGAAGATCGATAGATGCAGATTCAATCAAGGAAAGTGTAGAATTTAATTGAAAGTGCTGCCAAGGAAAAGAGGCTGCCGATTGGACAATGCTGGTCATAATATTGAGTCAAGATGTTGTGTAAACCTAGAAGACAAATCGTGGTTTAAGCTGTTGTTAAGGAAGTCTATCTCACTGCTTAAAGGAGACCATGCTAGCCTAAAGACCTTGGAGAGAAAGAAGATTTTGATGGAGTGTTGATGTTTGAAGGCATTGAAGCTGCTAGCTATAATTGCAGTTATAGAAGCCAAAGAAGATCTGTAGAGATAAAAAGAGATGAGATTGTTGCTGATTGAAGAATAGAAGCAATGAAAGATCCAAAAGAGCCATAGTTGAAGACAAAGAGAAGATTTGAGAAGGTTGTGTGTTTTTGCAGTAAAGAAAAGCAGCCTTGGCAAGAGCGAATGATAGTGAGATAGTAGGTGTTGAGCCGTTGTTAAAGAAGATAAAAAATTGTCTTTAGATTTCTATCAAAGAAGATAAAGAGGCCATTTTAAGAATCATTCATCACAGCATATGGAGAGCTAGAAAAGTTGTAGATCCACTAGTTTGAAGATCGTTGTTGTAGCAGTTAGAAGACGCCAACAAAGGAAGAGCCTTGTTGCAGTAGAATCTGCTCAGTGTGTAAGTTGCTGCTATGGAAGTAAGAAGCCACCAATTTTGAGAAAGGAGATCGAAGATTGTAATTGGCAATGATTTCGTTGAAACCGTGAGTCTAGTTGTCTTATTTAGTGCGGTATGGGTTGATAAGCTTTAAAAGGTGCAATGAAGGGGGTATGGGACCTCTTCTCTTGTGCGGAAAGGTATGGTGAAGGGGGTATGTGATCTCTTCTCTGTGCGAACTTTCCATAACAGGCAAGCGAGATCAATCAAAAAGGTGTGTTACTAAGTGGAGTGCAAGTGGATGAAATCTTGCATGTGAAGAGTCTTAGTAGTTCTTGTGGAGCGAAGTGGATGAGGTGTGAGTGTTGGACTGGATTCAATGCTAAGTTTGGGCAGAACCACAAGATGTGGGTACCAAGTTGATGTAGAGTGTTCTAGTTGTGTGGGGGCTCAAAGGTAGGTGTTCTAAAATGGAGAAGCCTCAACAAAGTAGTTCTTTGGAGCATTAGCGCAGGGTTTTGTTGTAGGCTTACCAATGATTGGGATTCAAACTCTAGAAGCAAAATTCTTGGAGGGAAGTCGACCTAGAGGAAGTCCTAGAGGGACGAGGTCGCAAGGTTAAAACCAGGGTTGGGAACCTTGGAAGCAAGGAAGTCGACCCTAGCAAAGTATGAGCAAGGATGGAGCCGCAAAGAGTCAACCTAAAGTTGGGTTGCAAACCAACAAGGTTGCTAGTTAACCCCGAAGATAGGGAGTTCTAAAGGAAGTCGACATGGTCTGAAAAGGCTTGGATGTCGCAAAAAGTGTGGAATGTCTATAGAGAAGGATAAGTTGGCAAGATCTTAACGAGATGTAGTTGTCACAGTGTTGGTGTGGATGTTTCACAGCATGAAGGGGGACCTAAGTCAAACTCGGAGTTCAAGGAGTAGGATTGTGTTTGGAACATGGATCCGCGGAATCAAGAAAGATTTAAAGGTTTGAGAAATGTGGTTGATATTGTCTTGTAAGACATCAAGAAAAGTAGAAAACTATAGATAGTAGGAAGAATACTTCTAGATTTCTAGATTTTAAGTGATCTGAAGATCAGTTGAAGATGAAGGTGCATGAAGACACCAAGTTCAATCGTCATCATCGATGATGAGATAGAATTAAGTTCTTGTAGCAAAATGCAGTAGCATGAGGAAGAGTACTTTTCAGAAATGAAGAAATTGAATTTGAGTTTTGCAGATCAGAAGATCGGTTGACAAGAAAGTTGACAAAAGAATTTTCAGAAAGAGGAATTTTCAAAAACAAAGAAATTTGAGTCTTGTGAATGCTGAAGCATATGTGTTCGAAATTATAGGGGAGTGTTGGAATTAATTTTTCACACAAACAAGATCTGATTTGGAGATCTAGTGAAGATAAGGCTGTCAGACAATCTGATTTCTCCACCACTGGCAATCTGATTGAACCTTATCTGCTACAGCTGTCACACTCCACGGAGGATAGTTTCATTCTTATCCTTATCTTATCTTCACTGCCTTGAGCGCCGACTACACTAATGAACCGCCATTCTGCAACTATAAATAAAGTTGCGTAGAGTTGTAAAGATTATCAGATAGTAATCTGATCGCTCCACGGAGGATAGTTTCATTCTTATCCTTATCTTATCTTCACTGCCTTGAGCACCGACTACAGTAATGAACCGCCATTCTGCAACTATAAATAACGTTGCCTAGAGTTGTAAAGATTATCAGATAGCAATCTGATTGCAGATATTAGAACTCTGCAGAGTTCTGTATGTGCCTCTGTAATCATGATCAGTCAATAGATATAATGTTGCAGTAGCAACCTGTTAGATTTATATTCTGGCATTGTCTTAATGATTATATTTTGTTGTCTATTTTCAATATTTCTGTATATTCTTATCTCCCTCCAATCCTACAAGATCCACCCATTCCCACAATCCGTGCCTCCTAACTTGGAGAAACACTGCTATTTAATTTTTCCTTAGATTTAAATTAGCTCTTTCCTAGGTTTTTTCTATGTATTTGGAAAATTAAGTCCTATGATTCTATCGGGCCAAATGTTGAGTGATAACTCCCTTTGGAAAGCATGCATGCTACCATATTGAGTTTCATGCAATTTTTTAACATAATTACACAAATTGATTTAGAAGCAGTTCTAAGTGAGTGTAAGACAATCTCTGAAACTATTTTCCCATGTGCATGAATCCATATAAGAAATTTTCAGTGTTGGAAAGAATATTTATTTTCCCATTTGCATGAATCCCTATTAGAGATTTTCAGAATTGAATAGAATATTTTATTTGCATTTTTCACCCTCAATGGAGTTATGTCACCATAGAATTTTTGCAAATTTCTAAATTTATGCACAGCTTATATACCAATTACACCATTGCTAAAAGCATAAGCAGCCTGTATGCCGTTTAAATCAAATATCTCTCTAGATAACATATATAGACTATAACTCCTATTTGCTTTACTCTGAGATTACACTCTGCACATAACCCTAAATCATTTGGGTAATTTGAAGTTGTGAGGTCGAATGGGATGAGCATTGAATAGTAAAAGTCTAGAGTTTCCTAAGAGGAGCCCGAGGTTCAAATTCAACTTGTTGGGTGTGACATACTTCAGTGGACAAGACCGGGTGCATCTCCGGGGTAAATTTGCCCCCTCAAATTTACCAAATTTTAAAAACAAAAACGCAAGGTCTGGGAACTTGATTTTCTATAATAGGCTAGAATATATCCTTGGTTTTCTTAACGAATATAAATATACATAAAATTTATATCTAATCACATATGTTAGCTATCGAGCTCATCCTTTAATTTTCAGAGTACATTCTGCAATAGTGGGTATTTAAGTGTTGCTGAAAAGCCCTCCAACTTCAAAAAACGTGAGCCCTGATTCATGGGTGAAATTCAAAGTTGTGCAGGCATAGTTTGTATTCCTCAATAGTTCAGTTTAATCGAATAGGCGAGAGTACAAATTCTTACCTGAACACAAAGAGCCTAAGAAGCACCAGAGAGTCCAAGCCCGAAGAAGATATAATTTCCTCCTCTGTAGTTTTAAATGCACGGTTAATCCAAGTGGCAGAGGGAATTAGCATGCCTAGAGTGAAGCTCCCATCTTCAGTTTGTGTGGCTGTTTCATTCTTCAAAACTTGACGGGGAAAATAAATAAGTGCATTGGCAGGCTGCTTCTTGAAAATGGAAAATAAGGTCAAGAAAAGAATGGCCAAGCCCATGTTGATGGCCGCTGAGGCGAATAAGCTCTCCACATTCGTCTTTTCTCGCGTGCATTTAACCTGTAACGAAAGGGAAATATATATAGGGTGACGCAAAAACTGCAGACACGCATGCGCGCCGCGTGTGTTTTGTAAGCTCATTTAACCCATGTTTCACGAGTCAGCCCATTTCCGATCGCAGAGTTTGAAAAATTACATTGATTGGTGTATGTGCAGTAGCCAGTGGCAGCGATATTAATCCTCTGTGCCACCTGCGTCTAAAAATTTACATTGATTGGTGTATGCGCAATAGCCAGTGGCAGTGATATAAATCCTCTCTGCCACCTGCGTCTCAAAATGAATCCGATCCACAGGGACCCCACTTTCATGAGAGAAATGAGTCATCACGACTTCCGCACCATAGGCTTGACATTTGATTGTTCCTGCCAAGTTTTTTTGAAGGATTTATTTGTTGTTTGGGTTAATTATAATTGAATAAATCGTAATTAAGTATTACTTTTAATTAAGTAGAAGTAGTCTTAATCGAAAACAAATAAT
>VDFB02127515.1:0-15993 GCA_007258455.2 Sequoia sempervirens
CTTTGTAGAAAAGTTTGTTAAAAGTTTCTCTATAGAAAATTTTGTTGACGGCTTTTGAAGTTTTGTTGTGATTATTTTACTGCCTCTGTAGAAAAACTTTATAGTGAAATCAGAGAACCTCGTAAAAGATTATTTTTAAAAAAACACAGAGGAAAAACAATAGAGATATTTTAAAATCTCTTAGGTATTGGATTCTAAAACCTTCCTGTGAAAATTGGGGAAAACCCATATCCAGATTGCTTGTAGAAGAATATGATTTAAATTTGTTTATTTGGAAAAAAATTATATTAAAAAAACAAAAAAAAACTCTGTGAAAATTCTTTCCTAACAAGTTTTGTGAAAAACAAAAAACTCCTCTGTAAATTTTCAAGAGGATTTAAAAAAAAATTGAAATTTTAAAAAATATATATAAAAAATAATATTTGGGAGGGAGGAGCGGGGGCAGGGGTTTGGCTGTCACCGTACCCCTGCTCCCCATACCTTACCTTGTGCATATGTGGGGGGGCATTGTACGCAACCCACCCACGGCTGCGCACAACAACCTGCGGGCTGTTGGGCACAACCCTAGGTGGGGGCTGTTGGGCGCAACCCTGGGTGGGGGGTGCGGCCTCCCCATATGGGGAGGTTCACAACCTCCCCACAGCAAATTAAAAGTTTTAAAATTATTATTTTTATATATAAATTTAAATTCAATTTTGTGTATTTTATTTATTTGAATCAATATATATATATATATATATATATATATATATATTATATGTATATATATATATGTATATATGAATATATATAGGTTTATTATTTATTTATGATGCAGTTTTAAATATATAAATGAACATATAAAATATGTATATATTATATATATGTATATATATGTGTGTGTGCGTATATATATATACTTGTTAAAATTATAGAAAAATCTTACGATGGTTATTTGCAATGATTTCATGTTGTTATTGGACAAATTGAAAGAAAGTATTTTTTTATCAAATCAAATCGAGTGATTTTATCAAATTAAATAGATTAAGTAAACTGATAGTTTAATTTCCACGGTGGATATCGTGCAATGAGTTATCTTAAAATGAGATTGTTGAGTATAGTAAATTTGCGTTCTTAAAAAAAATCTTGGTGTTGAATAGTTATTTAATTCTTTGATTTTCTTTGAGTTCTTTGTTGGTTTCCTTGAGTTGGGCTATAAACATGTGGGGACCCTTAAGTTAGTTAGCCCTTCTATAGGAGTTAAGGTTATTGTTTAAAACTTTCAGAGGCATGGGAAAATGGTGGTTTATTATGAGGTATTTTAATTTGATACTTGTCCCTATTTTGACTATAGTTGTGATTTTGAGTTTACATTTGGGTTGTACCGTTTTTATGGGAGTTGATTCATATGACTTTTGGCGAGATGGTTTTTCCTCGCGGTTGTTCTATTTTGTGTTTTAGTGTACTTGTGGGTACAACCCCTTGGAATTTTATGTTATGTTTTGGGTTTATAGGGAGAGTGGCTCTATGAGGCGTCAACGCACAAAGGGGCTATCAAGATAACCCACGTTAGAGTTAGAGTAATAAGTGATAACCTAATTAATTTATTAGGGGGTGGGTAGTTAAACATTAACAAGATAATTGTGGATGCCTCGCCCACCTGTTAGGGCTTTCGCAGACTAAAGGTTGGCTAAGAAGGTCATGGTTGGCAAGATCGTTGCCTCGTATCCATGAGAGGTTAACAGTTCCGCATGAGTCACCCTATGGGGCCAGCGCCTTTAGGGGCTGTCAGGATAACCATAGATGGGGGTCGGCGCCTAGAGATAGGTAGTCAGGATAACCCATGTAGGACTGTGTGATGACACTCTCTTCTAGCTTTCCCTTGAGTTGTTATTGTTGCTAACCTTTGGAAGTGGTCTTTTGATGTTATGTTCCCTTTATGTGTGCTCTAGCTTTTCATGTTTTGGAGTTTAGTCTTGTGTATTTTTTTGGATGTTCTTGGTCGGGGATCCTCCTTATTTACTCCTAGCATGGGGGTGTTCGAGTGGAACGTGTGACGCACCCCATTGGGTTCCTTGTCTTGCAGTTGTATCTTTTAGTGCAGAGTTTTACAGAGACAACTTGATCCAGAGTTTATATGTTTCTAGATGTATATGTGTACTTCAATTATACTTTGTGTATTTATGTGTTACTCTCCCATGTGTTGGGAAGACTTATGATGTAATCTTGAGTAATTGCTCAATGATATGTACCTGTATACTGATGTAATGTATAGTCACACTATGTAATTCATTTTTGAACTATAATTGTAAATTTCATTAATGTTGTGTTATATCTAAGAAAATATGTTCTTTATATTTCCAAGTACAATTTATTATGAATACATGTATGGTTTCTATATGGTTTATTCTTGTCACATTTTTTATCCTTAATAAATGTTTAAATGAAGATATGTGAATGAATGGGTTACGTTAGTAGAATTGGTAATTACTTTTATCAACTTTGTTATGGGATAGATTATGTAATGTCACCTCGTGTACCCCAAGGGACTTAGGTGTTTAACTTGTAATCATTAGCTATGTTAATTGTTTTAGTAAATTAAGTGTTTATTCTCTATGTTTAAAAAAAAATTGTTGCATTTTTAGTTGTCCTTTGGGGTTTGTGCGACGAGGCGTTACAACTTGGTATCAGAGCTAGGTTTGCTAACGTTGGGTACTCCGGGTAGTTTGAGTCCGTTAGGAAACCTTTGTGTTAACTCTTGATCTCACATATACCCCAATTGATGTGTAGGATCATGCCTCGGGGTAGAGGTCATGGCCGAGGAAGAGGCCAAGGTGGTGGTCATGGGGCCGACCACCAAAGTCCATCACCTCTGAGCTCCCACAGTTCAGAGCATGAGGAACTACAGAGTTCCCAAAGCAATCCGATAGGTGGTGGTCAGAACCTGGAACAACTTGGTTTAGATGGTCAGTTGCAGCATTTATTGGAGGAGATACTGGGTCGATTAGGTCCTAGGCAAGTGGAAGAACAGAGGTTGGAAAGGGAAAGGGAGAGATCTCCTAGACGTGGGGAAATAATAGTTGAACAAGATGCAGTAGTGGCGGGTCACATGAGAGACTTGTTGAGAGCACGACCTCCCACATTTGATGGTTCTAGTGGCGGTCTTGAGGTAGAGACTTGGATGATCGATCTAGATAGATGCTTTGCTATGCATCCCTATGGCAATAATACTAGGGCTAGGTGCGCCATCATGCACCTCAGAGGCTTCGCGTCCACTTGGTGGCAGCTGGAAGAACAAAAATTACATATTGACATCAGCATGGTGACTTGGGAATTGTTTATGGAGAGATTCAAGGCTCGTTTCCTTTCTGATCACTGGAGGCAGCACATAGAAAATGAATTCCATGAGTTAAGACATGGCAATGTCTGTGGAGCAATACGAGTGTTGTTTTTACAAGCTCAAATAGTATGCAGGGATCGGTAATGATGAGGCAATGCTTGTGCAACATTTTTTCATGGGCTTAAATTCCAAAATCAGTGGTGGAGTTAGAGTTTTTGAGCCAAAGACAATGGAAGTAGTTGTTGAGAAGGCTCGTTTGGTAGAAGAAAATTTGGCAATGGAATTGGGAGGTCACACAGGAGTTCAGATCGGCAATGCCCCAGCATCAGGTTTTGGTTCTAGAGGTGGACAACCTCAAGTTGTAGGGTCTTCCAGGAATTTTCAGGCACCCTCTAAGGGTGGTCCGCAGCAGGAGCAGTAGTCACAGCCCAAACAGAACAAATCACCATCTCAGCAGGGAGACAGATCTCAGAGCAGGAAGAACTGAAGCTGGCCGCAAATTAGATAGGATCGTTTTGAGCAGTCTACATATAGCACACAGTCAACACCTTCTCGAGGTAGTTTCCAGCAGTCGAGTGCACCGTCTGGTGTTAGAGGTTTTGGACGAGGCACAGGTTGTTTCTCTTGTGGGAAATAGGGACATATTTCTAGATAGTGTCTACAGAGGATCACTACAGGTTTTAGTCAGAGACCAATTGCTTCTGAGCCAACAATGGGCGATGCAGGTAGAGCACATCGGGTATTTGCGGCAGTGGACAATCGCCAAGTTGAACATCAGGGCACTATAGTTGAGACATCAAGTGTGTTGTATGGCACTAGCATTTCCATTCTCTTTGATTCTAAAGCATCAGATTCGTTCATTTCTCCTTTAGTAGTAGAGAGTTGTAGACTGGTGGCAGCAAGGCAAGGCATTAAGTGGCAGGTTGAATTGGCCTCTGGGGCAAAGGTAGTGGTTGAGTCACTAGTTCAGGGTTGTAATTTGCAAATTGGGTCACTCATGACTACGGTGGATCTTTGAATCCTACCTCTTGGTTCATATGATGTGGTTCTAGGTATGGATTGGTTGAGTTCCCATTGTGCCATAATTGATTGTTGACGTAAGTTTGTGTGTTGTGTTGACGATGAGGGTAATGAGGTTGAAATCATTGGCATTCAGAGACCTATCTCACTACGTTTGATCTCAGCTATGCAATTAAAAAGGTGCTTCAGACATGGTTGTTAGCTATTTGTATTGTCTATTAATGATTTGGACTTAGAAGAGAGTCAAGGGATCTCTTTGGATGATTACCCCCTTCTTAAGGAATATTCTATTTTTTTTCCAAGTGAAATTCCAGGGATGCCACCAAAGCGTGACATCGACTTCAGAATCGACCTTGTCCGTGGAGCTGAGCCTATATCAAAGGCTCCATACTGGATGACAACACAGGAATTGCAGGAGCTTCGTTTGCAGCTAGAGGAACCTTTAGAAAAAAGGATCTATCCATCCTAGTGTTTCCCCTTGGGGAGCACCAGTTATATTTGTGAAAAAGGATGGTTTGCTCCGATTATGTATTGATTACAAGCAACTCAACAAAGTGATGATCAAGAATCGGTATCCTTTGCCGAGAATTGATGACTTGTTCGATCAAATAAAAGGAGCTCAAGTTTTCTCCAAGATTGATCTTAAGTCTAGCTATCATCAGTTGCAAATAGCCGAAGCTGATATTCATAAAACTACATTGCGCACTCATTATGGGCATTATGAATTCACCGTTATGTCGTTTGGGTTAACAAATGCACCATCAATTTTTATGAGCCTGATGAATGGAGTCTTCTGAACCTATTTGGATAGGTTTGTGTTGGTGTTTCTCGATGACATCCTGGTTTACTCTAAATCAATAGAGGAGCACGAGGAACATCTGAGGCAGGTATTACAATTCTTGAGGGACAATCAGCTATTTGCTAATTTGGCTAAGTGTGAGTTCTACAAAAATGAAGTGAAATATTTGGGGCACATCATCTCAGGTGTACGTATCGCAATGGATCCATCAAAGGTCCAGGCTATTTTTGATTGGCCAGCACCCAAGAATGTTCCAGAGATTCACAATTTTATGGGGTTAGCAGGCTATTATTGTCAGTTTGTACATGAATTTTCAAGGATCGCACATCCCATCACTTCCCTTCAGAGAAAAGGGAAGAAGTTCATTTGGTTAGATCAGTGCCAGTCAACATTTGAGACTCTTAAGGACAAGTTGAGTAGTGCACCCATACTAGTTGTTCCTGATCCTACTGGGGATTTTGTGGTGTGCACCGATGCTTCCTTGGAGGGCTTAGGAGTTGTCTTGATGCAAGAAGGACATGTAATTGCATATGAATCCTGCAAGCTCAAGGATTGTGAGCTAAATTACCCCACGCATGAGTTGGAGTTAGCCGTAGTGGTTCATGCCCTTGTGATATGGAGACACTTCTTATTGGGTCATAGGTTCGAGCTTCACAGTGATCATCGCAGTTTGCAATACATTTTTACACAGCCGAACCTAAATTTCAAGCAGAGGAGATGGATGGAATTCCTCTACGAATATGACTTTGAAGTCAAGTATGTTCAGGGGAAGGAAAATGTAGTAGCGGATGCTCTAAGTCGGCGAAGACATGAGATTTCTGCAGTAGCTCTCGAGGTGGATTTGAGGAGTCAAGTCCTCGTAGCACTTCCCATAGATAGCTGGTATCAGGAAGTGAAGTCAAAAATTGAATCTGACAGAGCTTTAGAAGGAAAGTTTGCAAGGTACTCACTAGAGTTGGATGGTCTTTTGAGGTATTTGGGTTGCATGTATGTTCCTTCTGTTGAGGGTCTTTAGACTCTAATTATGACTGAGGCACATCGAGCTCCCTACTCTGCTCACCCGAGGGTTAAGAAAATGTATGCAAATCTTCGTGCACTGTACTTTTGGGTTGCCATGAAGAGGGATATTGTAGATTTGGTGGCTAGATGTTTGGAATGTCAAAGGGTCAAGGCAGAACACCAGCATCCCATAGGCCTTTTACAGCCTCATCTCATTCTAGAATGGAAGTGGGACATAATTTATATAGAATTTATTGTGGGATTTCCTATGACTTCTCAACGTCATGATGCTATCATGTTCACAGTTGATAGATTGACCAAGGTGGCACACTTCTCCCCCATTCGATCATCTTACACTGCTTCTTTTGTAGCTAGAATCTTCATGGAAGATATTGTTCGTATGCATGGTATTCTGTGGAGGATCATTTCCAATAGAGATCCATTATTCACATATGCATTGTGGACATCATTGCAGTGTGCCTTAGGAACTCAGTTGAACTTTAGTTCTGCTTACCATCCTGAAACAGATGATCAGATAGAGAGAGTTAATCAGGTTCTTGAGGACATGCTTTGCATGTACGTGATGGATCAACAATCACGTTGAGAGGATTATTTTCATCTGGCGTAGTTTTCCTACAACAATGGATATCATAGAAAGATTGGTATGGCTCCCTTTTAGGCACTATATGGCCGTCCCTTCAGGACCCCATTAAGTTGGGACCGTCTTGAGGACAGAGTTCTCCTAGGTCCCGAAATGCTTCAGGACATGGAACAGCAGGTAACTCGCATCAAAGAGCATTTTGTGGTAGCTTGGGATAGATAGAAGAAATACGCTAATGCTCATAGAGTTGATCGTCAGTTCTCTGTTGGTGATCGAGTATTTCTGAGAGTGCGACCGCGAAAGAGCCCAATCCATTATGAAAAGGGTTCCAAGCTCGTGCCTCGATTTGTAGGACCATTTGAAGTTTTAGAGAGGATTGGCCCCGTTGCTTATCTCCTAGCATTGTAGCTCAGTCTATCGCGGTTTCACGATATTTTTCATGTTTCAGTTCTTAGGCCATATTATCTAGATGTTACTCACATACTTGATTGGAATGCTCTTCAGGTCGAGGATGGGCAGCTAGCACTCAAGCCCGTGGTCGTGCTACAACGTCAAAGACTCACCCTTAGGGGCAAAGATATTGAATAGGTGTGGGTTCAGTGGGACCCGAATGATGAGACTTTAGCAACATTAGAGGATGCATCCTGTATTAGAGAGGCTTACCCATATTTGTTTAGTGGCTTCTAGGAGCAAGCCATGTTCTCGGGGGGGAGGATGTAATACCCCTCGTGTTATTGATACTCTTTTGTGTTGGTTTTGTACTTGGTTTGTGATGGTGATTAGTTCACCGTTTTGGTTGTGTGTGGATTCATAGTTTGGTTGGTTTGCTACACTTGACATTACTTATGATGTTTGATGATACATTATGTGGTGATTATATTATTTTGCTATGCTATGGTTTTCTTTAATAATATATGTGGTGATGCTTGTGATTCTATGTTGCTATGGTTTCTGAAGTGTTTGCTAGTGAGTCTTGGTGAAAGGACGGAGTGGCATCACTCGCTCGCGAGTGCCCTGCTACCCCGTGATTACCTTTCACGGTGTGTCTGCAATGGAGATTTACATGCTACTTGATGCTTGTTTCTATGCAGGATGCAAGTACAGGATACCGACTCCACCTGTTTGTCAGGTCTGAGCGTGTCCCATAAACCCAACAGGTATGATGTTGAAAAGGGAGTTGATAAGGAAGTGTCCCCGTCCCAAGTCTGTCACCTCGTTGTGAGTCTTACGGTGTCGTGGTCTTGACCTTGTCTTTGTTTCAGTATTGGTTGTTGTTGATTATTTATTTATTTGTGGATAGTTGTTATTTAATTAATCTTTATTTTATGTGTGATTAATTAATGTTATTTAGTTGATATAATTATTTGCAAGTAATTGTAATTAAGTTAATTGATTAAATTTTCTTGATTGAGTGAATAGTTTAAATATAAATTTTAGATGCTATTATGTGAATTGGGATTTTAAATTAGCATAAAGTAAATGATATTAATTTTTGTATTTTTAAATTAATTAAATAGCATAAATTATTTATTATTATCAAAAGAAAATAACTAAAAATTAGTTAAAAGATAATTAGCATAGTTACGGGAGTGAGTGGGAATTGAATGCAAAACTCTCGTTAAAAAAATATTCTTGAAGAGAATATTGGCCATAACTGTGAAAGGCAAGAAGTCACTTCACAGAGGAAATTGGCTAGAGAATTGTTTTTGGTTTTTTGGTTTTTGGTTAAAAAATTAGAAGAGGTTTTCAGGAATATATTTTTGGGCTCATATTTTGCATCTTTCTGGAAGTGGAGATTTTGGAAAAGGCTTTGGAAATTGAACTTTGAAGGCGAAGCTTTGCTCCAACCCTTATTTCTTCAAGCTTCAGGAAAACAGGTTCCTTTACTATTTATTTAGTTATTTTGTTGTTTTGAAAAGATTGCCTGTAAAAATTTTATTCTGTAGAAATTTTGTTAATTTTGTAAAAGTTGAGAAATTGTTTATACAAGAGGAAATGATTATTTTGTAGAAGCTTTGTTTTTAAAATTGGAAAGATTGTTGGAAATTGTCGTGAATTAGTTAAAATCCTTTGTAGAAAAGTTTTTTAAAAGTTTCTCTATAGAAAATTTTGTTGATGGCTTCTGAAGTTTTGTCGTGATTATTTTACTGCCTCTGTAGAAAACTTTATAGTGAAATTAGAGAACCTCATAAAAGATTATTTTTAAAACAATAGAAAAAAAAACACAGAGGAAAAGCAATAGAGATATTTTGAAATCTCTTAGGTATTGGATCAAAAACCTTCCTGTGAAAATTGGGGAAAACCCATATCTAGATTGCATGTAGAAGAATATGATTTAAATTTGTTTTCCAAATTAATTTGTTTATCTAGAAAAATTAAAAAAAAAAACTCTGTAAATTTTCCAGAGGATTTCAATTTTTTTTTTAAATTTTAAAAATATATATATAAAATAATATTTGGGCGAGGGGGGGGGCATGGGGGGGTTCGGCTGTCGTTGTACCCCTGCTCCCCGTACCTTACCTTGTGCATATGTGGGGGGGTGTTGTACGTAGCCCACCCACGACTGCGCACAACAGCCTGCGGGTTGCTGGGCACAACCCTGGGTGGGGGTTGCGGTCTCCCCATATGGGGAGGTTTGTAGCCTCCCCACAACGAATTAAAAGTTTTTTAATTTTTTTTTTATATATAAATTTAAATTCGATTTTGTGTATTTTATTTATTTGAATCAATATATATATATATATTGTATATATGTATATATGTATATATATATATGAATATATATAGGTTTATTATTTATTTATGATGCAGATTTAAATATATAAATGAATATATAAAATATGTATATATATATATATATACTTGTTAAAATTATAGAAAAATCTTACAATGGTTATTTGCAATGATTTCATGTTGTTATTGGACAAATTGAAAGAAAGTATTTTTTTATCAAATCAAATCGAGTGATTTTATCAAATTAAATAGATTGAGTAAACTGATAGTTTAATTTCCATGGTGGATATCGTGCAATGAGTTATCTTAAAATGAGATTGTTGAGTATAGTAAATTTGCATTTTTAAACAAAATCTTGATGTTGAATAGTTATTTAATTATTTGATTTTCTTTGAGTTCTTTGTTGGTTTCCTTGAGTTGGGTTATAAACATGTGGGGACCCTTAAGTTAGTTAGCCCTTCTATAGGAGTTAAGGTTATTGTTTAAAACTTTCAGAGGCATGGGAAAATGGTGGTTTATTATGAGGTATTTTAATTTGATACTTGTCCCTATTTTGACTATAGTTGTGATTTTGAGTTTACATTTGGGTTGTACCATTTTTATGGGAGTTGATTCATATGACTTTTGGCGAGATGGTTTTGCCTCACGGTTGTTCTATTTTTTGTTTTAGTGTACTTGGGGGTACAACCCCTTGGAATTTGATGTTATGTTTTGGGTTTCTAGGGAGAGTGGCTCTATGTGGGTGTCGGCACACAAAGGGGCTGTCAGGATAACCCATGTTAGAGTTAGAGTAATAAGTGATAACCTAATTAATTTATTAGGGGGTGGGTAGTTAAACATTAACAAGACAATTGTGGATGCCTCGCCCACCTGTTAGGGCTTTCGTAGACTAAAGGTGGGCTGAGAAGGCCGTGGTTGGAAAGATCGTTGCCTCATTTCCATGAGAGGTTAATAGTTTTGCACGAGTCACCCTATGGGGCCGACACCTTAAGGGGCTATCAGGATAACCATAGATGGGGGTCGGCGCCTAGAGATAGGCAATCAGGATAACCCATGTAGGAAGTTGTGCGATGACACTCTCCTCTAGCTTTCCCTTGAGTTGTTATTGTTGCTAACCTTTGGAAGTGGTCTTTTGATGTTATGTTCCCTTTATGTGTGCTCTAGCTTTTCATGTTTTGAAGTTTAGTCTTGTGTATTTTTTTGGATGTTCTTGGTCGAGGATCCTTCCTTATTTACTCCTAGCATGGGGGTGGTCGGGTGGAACATGCTACGCACCCCATTGGGTTCCATGTCTTACAGTTGTACCTTTTAGTGCAGAGTTATGCAAAGACAACTTGATCTAGAGTTTATATGTTTCTAGATGTATACTTGTACTTCAATTATACTTTGTGTATTGATGTGTTACTCTCCCATGTGTTGGGAAGACTTATGATGTAATCTTGAGTAATTGCTCAATGATATGTATCTGTAGACTGATGTAATGTATAGTCACACTATGTAATTCATTTTTGAACTATAATTGTAAATGTCGTTAATGTTGTGTTATATCTGAGAAAATATGTTCTTTATATTTCCAAGTACAATTTATTATGAATACATGTATGGTTTTTGTATGGTTTATTCTTGTCACATTTTTTATCCTTAATAAATGTTTAAATGAAGATATGTGAATGAATGGGTTACATTGGTAGAATTGGTAATTACTTTTATCAACTTTGTTATAGGATAGATTACGTAATGTCACCTTGTGTACCCCAAGGGACTTAGGTGTTTAATTTGTAATCATTAGCTATGTTAATTGCTTTAGGAAATTAAGTGTTTATTCTCTATGTTTTCAAAAAAAAAATTGTTGTGTTTTTAGTTGTCCTTTGGGGTTTGCGCAACGAGGCGTTACAACTTTTCAATCAAACCATTTTGTGCATATCCTGCAAGTAATGCATTCCATGATACCACATTTCTTTGAGGTATTTTGTCAAGCAGTTCACGCGCGTTGTCTCTACTTCAGCTTCTTTCATATGGGATTCGCTCCTCCAAACTCTTCCTCCCTGGTATTGACCTTTCACTTCTCCAATTTGGCGAGCTGTAGCCTAAAAATAAGGTTTTGACAAGGGTTTTAGAGTATGTTTATTAAAATGAAATTACATCCAAGATCCAATAATGAGCACATTTAGGTTTTTACATTATGGCATTTGTTACCTTATGTCACCGTTCTTTGCTGCTTTCCCCGCCGCTATTGGTTTTGGCTCCTCAAACTCTTCCTCGCTAGTATTCACCTTTCAATTCTGTAATTTCACTCCCTGCTTGTAGCACCACCAACATCTATTCGTTTTGCTTGTTGTTTGCTAAAGAGGATTAGGGTTTATTTGCTTGTTGATGTTTCCCGCTAGAGTATTTCAAAATTGGATTTCAAAGTAAATAAATTAGACAACAATAAATCTCCCGCTTATCTTGCACAATAAATATTATTAAATATATTATAATATTATATTATTATGTAATATTATATTTATATTATAATATAATATAATATAATATTATAATATAAATATAATATAATATTATATAATATTATATAATATTATAATATTATAATATAATAATATAAATATAATATAATATTATATAATATTATATAATATTATAATATATAATATTATAATATTATATAATATTTATATATAATAATATAATATAATATAATATAATATAACTTAATATAATATTACATATTATATTATATTATAATACTATATTATATTATATTATATTATATTATAATATTATATTTATATTATATTATATTATAATATTATGTTATAATATATTATATTAATATAATATAATATAGTATAATATAATATAATATAATATAATATAGTATAATATAATATAATATAATATAATATAGTATAATATAATATAATATAATATATTATAATATAATATAATATAGTATAATATAATATAATATAAATATAATATATATATTATATTATATTATATAATATAATATATATAATATTATATATATATAATAAAGATATATATATATATATATATATATCTATTATATTATATTATATTATATTATATTCTAATATAATATAATATTATATTATATTATTATATAATATAATATAATATAATATATAATATAATATAATATAATATAATATAATAATAATAATATATAATATAATATAATATAATATTAATATAATAATATAATATATATAATATAATATAATATAATATAATATAATATAATATAATATAATATAATATAATATAATATAATATATATATATTATATAATATATTATAGTATATAATATATATAATATATTATATAATATAATATAATATATATATAATATAATATATAGTTATATATAATATAATATAATATATTATAATATAATATAATATAATATAATATAATATAATAGTAATAGTGAATATATTTATAAGTACATTATATATTATATTATATTATATTATATTATATTATATTATATTATATTATATTATATATATATTATATTATATAATATTATATAACTTATAATATTATTATTATATTATATTATAATTATAATATATTACATTATACATTATATTATATTATATTATTATTATTTTATTATAATATATTTATATTATATATTATATTATATAATATATTATATAAAGAATATAATATAATATATTATATTATATTATATTATATAATATAATAGAATATATAATATTATATAATATAATATAATATAATATTATATTATATTATATTATATTATATTATATATATATTATACTATATTATATTATATTATAATATATTATATAATATTAAATATTATATTATATTATATTATATTATTTATATTATATTATATTATATTATATTATATTATATTATATTATATTATATAATATAATATAATATTATATTATATTAGAATATAATATATTATATATAATATTATATATAATATAATATAAATATAATATTATAATATAATATAATATAATATAATATTATATTATATTAGAATATAATATAATATAATATAATATTATATTATATTATATTATATTATAATATTATTATATAATATTATAATATTATAATATTATATTTATATTATATTATGTTATGTTATATATATATATATATATTTGATCTATAAGCGCTTTTGACTGGAGCTATGAATCAATGAGGCCACATTTTTGGGGGATCTCATCCCCATCATCTCTCCTTATCTCTCCATTGTGCTCACCGAGACACCATGTGTCTAGGTTCAACAACAACTGTCAATAGCAGTCATCGATGGGTGAGCCGATTGTGCGCCAAGTTCCTGGAACAAACCCCAGACCACCATCTCAACCCCTTCTTTCAACCAACCTCCCGCCTTCTCAACTTTCCTCCTCAGGCCTCCTCCGCAGCCTCCTCACCTTATACTCACCACTTCTCTCCTCCTCTACCTCCTCTCCATCCTCGTGCAACCTCCTTCTCTCCACCACTCCTTTACTCTTCTTTGTTGCTTCTACTCCTTCCTCCTACAACCTCCTTCTCTCCAGCACTCTCTCCTCCGCCTAGCACGACTAATGACCAGGGACCATCTCCTCTTCCCCAATCCCATCCTTTGTCCTTTGTCTCCCTTCCTCTGTTCTCCTTCTGGTACTCCTCTCGACTTCCTCCAGCACTTCTCCTGACTACTAGCTCCACCACGTACTTCATCTGGTGGCTCTGCTATGACTTTCGTCTGCCAGTTCTGTCACATCCTCCATTTTGCTAGCTCTACCACGTCCTTCCTTCCAGCACACTTGCACCCTTCTCTCTACCTTTTTTTTTGGGTGATCAATCCACTATCATCAGTCCCACCACAGATCCTTGGCCTGCCTTCTCCTCTCACAGCCTTCCTTACCAACGCATGCCTTCACGATGAGACTTGAAAGCATGACCACTGTATCAACACGGTGTTGCAACTGTCGTTGCACTGCAGGGTGAACCCCATTATATTATATTATTATATTATATTATATTATAATATAATATTTATATTATATATATTATGTATAATATATATTATATATTATATATATCATAATATTATATAATATCATATTATATTATAATATATATTGTATTGTAATATAATATATTATAATTATATTATATTATAATACAACCCACTCCCTCAATTCAAAATATTTTTTTAATTATCCACTTTAATATCATATTGTCTAATTTTTATTTGTGTGACTAATTATTTAGTTGTGTTTTTTACCCGACGATCAAATTAGTCACTTATGATGATCAAATTAGTTATTTATTTAGTCATTTATAGTTGTTTTGCAAAAAATAAGTAGAATTTAGTCATCTTTAGTTGTTGTGACTAAAAGTTTTAGTCACGTAGTCATTTATTTGTCAAATTCTACTAGTGGAAGTAACTCCAAACAAGGAATCGTGCCACCTCAACCAAGAATCAGACATGGTAAGTAACTTCTCAGGATGATGTTATCTCAATGCACCAACAATAGTAGATGGCCAAAATAGGTCTTAGCTTCTAAAATAGTGGTTCGTAGTAGGGGATTGTCGTGAAAACCAATGGTCTAACGTCAAACATGAGACACTAAAGCCTCTAGTCAACCCCAATGTGGTCTATACACTCACATCTGAATTGACACATGTGGTATACATCACGGGATTGTGCTACTAACTTTCACTTTCACACCTTTAATATAGCCCACCGAGAAATGTGCTTGCTTGTCAAACCCTTGGGTGATGAAATCCCAAGGTAGGCCTCCTACTAAAAGGAAAAGAGATGGATATGTGTTTCTCATGCACCCAAGATCACACGAAGCACAAGGGGTGAGGATACACACACACCAATTTGAGATTTAACAGAGCGTGCAAGTGCACAAGACACAAAGACCAATCTCAAACACACAATGGAACCCTACAAGAAATTGGATTAGTAGTTTAAAACAAAAGGTCTTTTCCCAACGATTGCCACGCAATTGTAAATCAGATATCAATAACACAAAAAACCCTACCCTAATGAATGCAAAAAGCAAAAAATGAAAATCTTAAATTTATACCCTCTTTTTCTATGGTAGTCAATTGTGGCATACAGAGGCTTAGGTGTGGCTGAAAAATGCATTGCAAGAATAAACGATTGTGGAGCTTACAAAATTGCGACTATGGTGAACGGAAAGGTGATTGCGACACATGGATCGATGATTATGGCATTCTGGGCGATGATTGTGACACAATACCTGAAAGTTGTAAAAACGCACAGATATAACAAAAAAATAGTAAAATTGATGATACAGATGATGTAAGCAGACTGTTAGAATGTCAGAATAATAACCAAAATCCTAGAAAATGATCAGAAACAGTAATGATTGAAAGATCTTGATTTTTGCAAAGTGATAGTCGAATGTGTCATTTTGGGCAATAGATGTGTCATTCTAAAGCTCAATTGTGTCATATGTCATACGACGATTATGACA
>VDFB02127516.1:0-16342 GCA_007258455.2 Sequoia sempervirens
GGGAGATCAAAAATCAATGGAAAGCCGACCAAACTCTACGACTCATAGGCCGGCGCACACACACTCACAAAAGAAACCCAAAGGGAGCTGTTTGAATATTTATTTTAACAGTCACCATTGATGGCCCATCATTTTTCCTTCTGATTCTTGTGAAGTATAGTGCATACTTTTAGTGATTCACTGAGATACTTAGTGAAATATTCTCTTTCCTTATAGCTTTTGTTTCATGTCGTGCCTTTCTTTGCAGAAGTAGCATCACGTAGATTACAAACTGTGTTTACTTAATCCTACACATGAGCTTCTAATTTGTGAAAATCTGTCTTTCCTTCTTGAAGGCATGTGCATGTCAAACCTGTTTGTGTGCGTGATCTACAAGATCTTGTTGTGCAGTCCCATGGCTGTCACCAGTATTCAAGTGTAAATCGAGTATCTCATTGTTCCTATCATTTTTGGTGTATCACCCTTCGTTTTAATTTCCATTGTTTATGTTTTCTCCTTCTCCCTTTCCCTTTACAAATCAGTAGTTTAGGTGATTACCCAACAAGGAAGCCGGCCTTCTCCGGAGGTTGACCTCTGCTTACAAGAAACCCACATCTTTAGAGGTCTTCCCATGTTACACTGAGGCGTTGAACATCAGGTTCAACAAGGGTGCAACTTCAGGTGATAACAGAAATTTTGAGATACTATAATACATGTCTCGACGTAATGACCAAATCCCATCGATGAGAACTCCCAACCTTATTGAGTTGTTGGGGGGACAAGATTCAGAGTCATGACAACATAACACTATACCACCGACATAACACAAAGTTGAACTCATAAAGAAATCTCAGACCATCGAGGGGACTGTAATCTATGTCCCATCAAACAAGAACTGTTAGACCGATGAAGGTTCACACACCAACCTATTGGAAGATTATCAAGTTAGTAAATTTGAGTCACATTTTCCAACATGCTTCCACTCGACGAAGAACTTACTAGCTCTTCCAACACTCAAGGTCACTAAATATCATAGACCCCAAGGCCCATAGAACTGGTAGATCGTCTAAACTTATCTCTTCTCACAAGCTTCATCGATACATCAACAACATTCTTCAGAGTATCCACCTTTTCCAGATTAACCTTTCCATCCTCCACCATATCATGAAAAAAATGATATTGAACATCAATAAGCTTCATCCTAGCATGGAAAGTTGGATTTCTCTCTAAAAAAATAGCACTATGGTTGTCACAACAACAATCTTTCCTGCATCAAAACCAATGTCAGAACACAAATGTATAAGCCAAACAACTTCCTTACAGACATAATTTTCTTCCATATACTCCACCTCGATAGTGGACAAAGCGACTACAGCCTGCCGCTTGCTCATCCAACTAATTGCACCACCATTCAACATGAAAACATATCCACTAGTGGATCTCCTACTGTCAACGTCTCCTTCCCAATCAGAATCCACATATCCATGAATGCTTACTGAACTCTGAGATCCAATAGAGTAACCATGATAACACAAGGAATACTTAACACTACCCTTCAAATATCTAAAAACTATTTTCAGGGACGTGGTCTTCTTGGATTAGCCATAAACTAACTAAGTACTCCCACTTCTTGGGCAATGTCTGGTGATCTATTAGGATCTATGAAAATTTCTTGATGAATTTTAATTTTATGTAAATGAGTAATTGAATGTCTTAAGCTTAATTTCAAATGCTTTTAAAAAGACATTAAAATGATCAAAATAATGGAAATAGGAAAACACAAAAATAAGAGAAGGCAAGAGACACAGATTGATAACAGAGTTCACCAAATGGCTACATCTCTGGGTCCCTCTCCAATGGAGTGACCGATCCTTTATTATGCTCCAAATGTAGTTTACAAGGCACTTCATCCTATTAAAATCCTCCACAAACCTCCTCAATCGATAATGAAATTTTGGAAAATCCCCCTCCTTCAAGTACAAAATAACTTGGCTTAAAGCCTCTCCATGTACAGAGTTGAATAATTTCATTAACAAGCTCTCAATTTCCTTACCATTGTCCTCCAAAGGCTGACATGTTATAAGGGGTTTAACAAACATATTTCCCCAATATTCCTAAAATCTTAATATATGGCTCATATTGAATCGGCCCCCCTTAAAAATCTTTTACAATCTTGAAAATCTCTTAAAAAAACATTTAAAATCAATTGGCTTACTAATGTTTAAAACCAATTATTACCCATTACATAATTAGCATTGAATGCATGGCACAATGGTTCATTTTGGGTTGTTGTTAAAGGGGCAGTTGGTGGGTCAAACTGCCAACCCCTTATTTTTAAATATCATAAGCTTTTGTTTCAACATAAAATAAACTTTCCTCCTATATTATCTCAAAGCATGCGTAGAGTATGATGGTGGGAGGTGTCGATTGGGAGAGGGGGGGTTGGTGGGTCAAACTGTCACTCCTCCAAAACAAGATTTTCTCTTCATTAAATAAATATTGCACCCATCTATGTATAGAGATAATTTTGTGGTGCAATGGTAGGTGTGCAAAGTGGAAGACAAGAGGTTGGGGGTTCAAATCCCCCAACCTAAATTTTAACAAACATTTTATATCAATGCTTGGAGGAAAGGTACAAGATGCCATGTGGCATTGTTTCATTGGTCCACATGGCATTCTCTAATTCGCCCACCAAAGGCACATCATCCTATTAGTCACCACATCACCTGCCAATTGAATGCCATGTGTCAAAATGTCATTGGTCCACATCAACTGCACCTGCTATGTCATTTGTTTCTGCCACATCAACATGCTAACATCAACAATGGTACTATTCTGGTCAACATCTTCCTATGAACTTTGATTGGTCATAACTTATGCGTATGGGCTTTGATCGATGTGATTCAAGTGATATCATAATGATGTTGATGAGCTCTTTGATGTGATGCTATTTTTTTCCATTTTTGAGACTATCAATTTTTTGACCCAGAATCTTCATCTAGAACCCCTATTTTGATCGAATTTTGACCAAGCATAACTTGGGCATACAAAACCCTTTTGAGATGATTCAAGTTATGTTGGGTTCATATTAGAGAGCTCTTTAACATGGTGCTAACTCTTGGAGCATCTAGAACAATTGAATTTTTGGTGAAAATCCACCTAGATCAGTCCTCCCCACTAGAGAGCTTTTGGACCTCCAATTACATAGAAAGTAAGTGAGGGTACAAATACCTCAATTTTCCAACCTCCAACCACTTTAATTTGCTAAGATTCATTCCTTTAAGTCCCACTCTAAGGTACTCAAGGACAACCCTTCGTGAAGTTCTAACATTTCTATCCAGGATGAAATCTTCTTGAAACTCGTTCATGTAAGTTCAGGTGATAAATCATCAACATAAGGAATTTGAACATCGACCTCCTCATCTAGTATCATTTGAGGTTCATACAATTTCAAATTTTCCACATTAACCACTGAGTAGATATGCATATAAGGAGGTAAATTTAGGTGAAAATCATTGGTACCGATCTTTTCTAAGATCTCAAAGGGACCATACCTGATTGGCTTGAGCTTCTTATCTTCACCTCTCATTCATTCTTTATTGATGTGTAACCAACTTTGTCACCAACTTGAAATTGATGATCAACATAATGCTTATCATGTCTGAATTTGTATTTTTCTTGGCTTTTCTCCAGCTGTGCTTCAACTACCTGATGGACTGCTTTGATCTTTTGGATGAACTTCAAGGCCTTGTCTGCATCATGATGTCCATCTTTAACATCTTCCTTCCCAAAAGAAAAATCCATAGGTGTCCTTGGCAGATAACTAAAACAAGTCTCAAAAGGATATCTTCAAGTAGAAGAGTGTGTTGCATGGTTGTAAGCATGATGCACATAATGTAGACTCTCATCCCACAACTTAGGATGCTTACTACAGTAACCTCTCATAAGATGCATAAATATCCTATTTACTACCTTTGTCTATCCATCAATCTGTAGATGGAAAGTTGTACTCTTCTTTAGTCTAGTGTCCATGAGTTCCCACAATGCTAACCAAAATTCCCCCAAGAATCAAGAATCTTGATCCGATACAATAGAAGTAGGAAGCCCAAAATGAACCCATACAAATTGAAAGTACAAATGTGTTGTTAGTTCAACTATGACCTATTTTTTACAAGGCATTAGAATGCACATTTTGTTGAACCTATCCACTACCACAAATAGATAATCATGCTCTTTTCTAGAATTTGGTAGCCCCTCAAAAAAATCCATTGAGACACTCTCCCATGGATGGGATGGTACAGGTAGAGGTGTGTACAACCCTAATTTCCTATTGCTAGGATTTCTTGTTGCACACATTACACATCCTCTAATGTACTTAGACACATATTCTTGCATACGAGGCCAATAACAATATTTTTGTAGTTGTGATATTGTTTTGCTTACCCCAAAGTGACCATAAATTAATGATGTATGTGCTTCTCTAATTACCTATGCACGTTCATCTTGTGGAATACATAACTTCCCTAAATTCTACAATAATTTATCTTGCACATAGTAGTCTATCTCTTCTACATGCTTTCCTTGAATTAATGTTGCATATATATCCTTAAAGTCTGTGTCCTTAGCATATTGTTCCTAATAACTTTCATGTGCCATTACTTTGAAGAATAATTGTAGCATTTGTAGGAGGCCTATATAACATATCCACTACTTTATTCTAAACCCATTTCTTATATTTTATAACCGAATGAAATTGATGTAAAAATCCCATCCACCTAAAGTTCCTACTTTGCTACAATTTAGATTGTTAGTGCAAATATTGAAGTGGTTGATGATCTATGTGTATTATCGTTTCCTTACCCATTAGACAATGTTTCCACTTGTTTACACTTTACTAATGCATATAGTTCTTTATCATATGTGGGATAGTTGCTTACCATAGTTGTGAAAGTTTCAAAATGAAAGCAGATAGGTTTACCTCCTTGCATGAGTACTACTCACATGGCAAACCCACTAGCATCTATCTCATTTTTGAACGGTTGTTGTAGATCTAGTAGAGCTAGAATTGGTGCAATGCTTAGCTTTTCCTTTAAAGTATCGAATGCCTTTTGTTGCGGACCTCCCCACTAGAAAGACTTTTTCACACTTGTGAGTGCGTGCAATGGAGGTGCTATGTAGGAGAAGTTAGCTATGAACTTTCTCCAATACTATATTGCACCTAGAAAACTTCTGACTTATGTAACTGTACTTGGATTTGGCTATTTTACAATGATTGCAACCTTTGTAGGATCCACTTTCAAGTGACCTCTTACAATATACCCTAAGTACACTAGTGATGTCTTAGCAAATTCACATTTTCACATCTTTACATACAATTTTTCTTTTCTCAATACATCTAGTACTTTTCTCACATGATCTACATGCTCTTCCCAAGTTCGACTAAATACAATTATATCATCCAAATAAACTATGAAAAAATCATCTATGAATGGATGGAAGACATCATTCATAACTCTCATAAAAGTAGCTGGTGCATTATAAAGCCCAATAGGCATGACCAACCACTCATATAGTCCATGTTTTGTCTTAAACATAGTTTTCTATATATCATTATCTACAATTCTTATTTGATGATATCCACTATGCAATTCCAACTTTGTGAAATAACTACATGTTTCAATTGATCAAGTAAATCATCTATTTAAGGAAGAGGATACATGTTCCTTTATCATTATCTTGTTCAGGTCTCTGTAGTCGATGCAAATTCTCCATGACCCATCCTTCTTTGGTACCAACACAATTGGAGAACCACAAGGGGAGGTACTTGGACGAATAACTCCTTTCTCATCCAAAATCGAAACTTGCTTCTTTATTTCCCCATTCTACATAATTGATAAACGATACATGTTGATGTTTGGAAGAGGCACATCCTATTTTAACTGGACTGCATGTTGTATAATCTCTCTTTGGTGGAAATACACTGGGCTCCTAAAATAAATCATCATAGGTGGAAACTACTCATCTTTATGCTTTGGATCACATCTTTTGAATGCCTCAGATTCGTCATCCTCTTTGGCTTTTACAATCATCAATACAAAGTTCTTACTAGCATTGACTAACCTTTTCATTTGTCCAATATTTACTAATGTTAGATTAGTCTTTATCTTATGTGCATGTACAATGAATTCTTTACCATCATTAAAAATGTGATATTTGTTTTCTCCCCTATAAAATATTGCTTTTTGATCATAAAGATAGGGACCCCGTAGTACAAGGCCACAAATATCTAAAGGAACCACATCAACTTCTACCTCATCTATGAAGTTTGCAGTGATGACAAATCTTAACTTACATTGCTTTGTTACCTAGAATTGCACATTATTGAAAACCCATACAAGTGGATATGGCTTTGGATGAGGTGTTGCAGCCAAGTTGAGTTTCTTTACAACTTCTTTAGATATTAAATTTACTTGAGATCTTGTATCAAACAAAGTACCAACCTTAGTATGCTTTGTTACAACCCAAATATGAAATAACTCATTTTTATACTTATCAACCTTAGGTGGAGAAGATTCTTTACTTTCATTTACACTTGCATTTGAAAAACTTGTATTAGCAGAAAGAGATATACCTTTTCCTTTACCTTGGATCTTGTCAGCAACAATCTTTGTCTCATCCTCAGAGTCAAATCCAAGATCTTGTTGTACTATAGAAGCAATCTTCTATTTTTCTTTATTTCCTCCATACTTCTTTGGCCTTAGTTCTTAATGAAGCTTCCAACACTTTGAATCATCATGCCCCTCCTTCTTGCAATGGGAGCATGTGGGCTTATCACCCTCCTTCTTGATGGTAGCTATCTTTTTTCCCTTGAGTTTACCTTCAGGCTTAGATAGCTTCTTGACAAAATTTTCATTGAAACTACTCTTACCTCTCAACTCCAAATGTGTGGCTTGTAGACATACTTCATCTAAATTATTAGGATTCAAAACCAAAATGGTATGCCTTAAGAGTGAAGAACACCTATATACTTGAGCAATGTGCCCTAGGTGTATAATGGGACATTAAGTGCAATAGCCTGCTTCCTAAATTCATGAGTATAGTCTTGGAAAAATTGACCCTTACCCTGCCTAAAAGTTTTCTAGTTCATAGTTAACAATTGCATATGGCCTAAGGGATAAAACTATTTTTTAAGGGAAACTTTAAACTCCATCCAAGTTAAATTGAAACTACCATGTCGAGCAATTTTTTCTTGAGTTTTACACTTCCACCAGGTGAGAGCGATTCCTCCCAACTGAAGAGTAGCTATTTGGATTTTAGAAGAATCATCTAAGAGACCTTGAATCGTACAATATACTTCTACTTGTTGAACCTAATCATCTAATTTCTCATCATTTAACTCTCCACAATATTTAGGTAGTTCAAATTTTACATCCAATTTGATTACAGGCTTATGTGCACTTTTGAAAGGATTAGAGGAAGAAGTAGAATTAGAAGGAGAAGATGGAGAAGATGGAGATGGGGGAGGTTTTGGAGGCTCATCATCACCTTCTCTTTCCCTTTGTCCTTCCAATTTTCATCGTCCTCATGATTTTCTCGCTTCGACTATCCTCCTTTTTCACGCTTCTTCTGTTCTTGCTTTTCCTAATAGAGCTCTTCCACCATACCCTGCATGTTGAGAAAGACTCATTGAAATTTTTTCTCATCGAGCTCATAAATTTTTCCAGCTTTTGTTTCTTCCATCTTTGGTGGTGGAAAAGTTCTCCATTTACCAATCTCAGGATTAACCTCTGCAAGCGTGCCTTCACCTCGCTAGCTCCTAGATCATGTTAACATCCACTCCTGAAATCACTAGTCAAACAAGGCTCTAATACCAACTTGATTTTTTAGGATCTATGACAATTGCTTGATGAATGTTAATTTTATGTAAACAAGTAATTGAATGTCTTAATATTAATTTCAAATTCTTTTAAAAACCATTAAAATGGTCAAAATAATGGAAATAGGAAAACATAGAAATAAGAGAAGGCAAGAGACACAGATTGATAATGGAGTTCGCCAAATGGCTACGTCTTTGGGTCCCTCTCCAACAGAGTGAATGATCCTTAATTATGCTCCAAATGTGATTTAAAAGGCACTTTAGTTTGTTACAAGCCTCCACAAGCCTCCTCGATCGATAATGAAAATTTGAAAAATCCCCCTCCTTCAAGTACAAAATAACTTGGCTTAAAGCCTCTCCATGTACGGAGTTGAATAATTTCATTAACAAGCTCTCAATTTCCTCACCATTGTCCTCAAAAGGCCAAAATCCCCCCTTTAAATTTAATTTGACATGCTATAAGGGGTTTAACAAACATATTTCCCCAATATTCCTAAAATATTAACACATGGTTCATATTGAACCGATCCCCCTTAAAATTCTTTTACAATCTTGAAAATCTCTTATAAAAACCTTTAAAATCAATTGACTTACTAATGTTTAAAACTGGTAGTTACCCATTACATAATTAGCATCAAATGTGTGGCACGATGGTTAATTTTCGCATGTTGTTAAAGGGGTGGTCGGTGGTTCAAACTGCTGCCCCCCTATTTTTAAATATTATCGGATTTTGTTTCAACTTAAAATAAAATTACCTCCGATATTATCTCAAATCATGTGCAGGGCGTGATGGTGGGAGGCATCAATTGGGAGAGGGGGGGTTTGGCAATTCAAACCGTCACCCCTCCAAATTAGGATTTTGTATTCATTAAATAAAACTCACACCCAGCAATGTATAGAGCAGATTTTGTGGCACAATGGTAGGCATGTAAAGTGGAAGACATGATGTTGGGGGTTCAAAATCTCCAACCTAAATTTTAACAAACATTTTATATCAACACTTGGAGGAAAAGTACGAGATGCCATGTGGCACTATTTCATTGGTCCACATGGTATTCTCTGATTCACCCACCAAAGACATGTCATCCTGTTAGTTGCCATGTCACTTTCCAATTGGATGCCATGTGTCAAAAAATCATTGTTCCATATCAACTACATCTACCACATCAATCGTTCATGCCACGTTAGCATGCTGACATCAACAATGGTATTATTCTGGTCAACCTCTTCCTATGAACTTTGACTGGCTATAACTTCTGCATATTGGCTTCGATCAACGTGATTCAAGCGGCATCAAAATCACATCCTTAAGGTCTTCGATGTGATGTTATTTTTTTCCATTTTTGAGATGATCAATTTTTTGACCTAGAATCTTCATCTAGAACCCCTATTTTGACAAAAATTTGACTAAGCATAACTTGGGCATACAAACTCCTTTTGAGATGATTCAAGTTGCATTGGGTTCATATTGGAGAGCTCTTCACATGGTGCTAACTCTTGGAGCATCTAGAACAATTGAATTTTTGGTGAAAATCCACCTTGATCATCTGGTCTTGTACAAAACATTACATACATCAAACTACCAACTACACTCGCATAAGGCAACCTGGTCATGTCCTCCATCTCGGTAGGAGATTTTGGACAATCTTCAATAGATAGCTTCATTCCCTAAAACACTAGAACAAGTAACTACTTACAATCTGTCATATTAAATCTCTCTAGGACAATATTAATATACTTTCTCTAGTTGACCCAAAGTCTTCTATTTCCTCTATCCCTTCTGATTTCCATCCCCAGAATGTACTTAGCTACACCTAAATCTTTCATTTCAAATTGTGCTGAGAATTAAGATTTTAAATCAGAAATCATACCCTTACTATTCCCAATGAATAACATGTCATCCACATACAAGGAAATAATAAGAAGTTGACCATTCTTAGTCTTAAAATACACACAATGATCAAAATTCGATCTCACGAATCCCAAAGACAACACATAACTGTTAAAATTTTCGTACCATATTCTAGGCAACTATTTTAAACCATACAAAGATTTATTTAGCTTGCAAACTAGATTTTCCTTACCTTTTTTGATGAAGTGTTCTAGTTGGGACATATAAATTTATTCTTCCAAATCTCCATGAAGAAATGTTGTCTTCACATCCATCTACTCAATCTCTAAGTCATATGCTACTACAAGTGACAATAGAAACCTGATAGATGTCAACTTTGCCACATGAGAAAATGTTTCTCCATAGTCAATTCCCTCCACCTAGGAATACCCTTTTGCGACCAACCTTACTTTATTATTCTCAATGCTACCATTGAGAACAAATTTCTTTTTAAATACCCATTTGCACCCAACAAGCTTTTGATCTTCAGGAAAATATACTAGATCCCAAGTGTTATTCTTCTTCAATGACACCATTTCTTCATTCATGGCTTCCAACCAGGAACCTAAATCAGACATTTCTAATGCCTCTTGTATAGTCCTAGGCTCATAATTATTAGAAATCAAAGCATAGGCACCACTAGAATCTAACATAGAATAACCAAACCTTTCTGGTGCAGGAGCACTTAAGGCTCAATTTTGCTCAAATGTTGTAATTTTGGATTTTTAAGTTTTTAGTGGTCCTAGGTGGTCATCAAGGTCATTTATTACCATTTTTTTTTTTTTAATTCATTTTGAGGAGATTCTAAGCATGGGTTTTTAGTTTTGAGTGGGTTTTCAAAAATTGTCAATGTTGCTAATTTTGAAAAGGCACTTTTTGTGCAAGAATAGTAAAAACATGAAAATAATGAATAACCATGATGGAAATGTGGTGTAACTTATGAAAAGGATAGAAAAATTCTTATACATCTAGGAAAAGGTCGAATGCAGCATGGTAACTTTGATTTTTGTGATTTTGAATGAAGAGAGCAAGTTTTTTTTCACTATTTTCGGAGTTGTAGTTTACTTTCTTGGTTTGGCATGGCCTGTACAGCCTTAGTAATGGATTGAAGCTAGTTTCATGTTAAATTTTATTGAATTATCTTTCAAATGGCATTGGTTTTAGGATATTTCATCAATTTTGTTGAAGTTATAGTAATTTTGGTGAAAATTGTCCAAACCCTTGCTAAGGCAGGCAACAAACATTAAAAATGGGATAAGTTTTTTATGAACCATTGAAAAATGCCCAAATCTTGAGAAAATTTCTGTTTTGATCTATATTTTAATTTGGCTTTTGTTTTCTGAAGTTTCATGCATGGGTTATTGAGAAATATTCACCAGTCCTATGAAGAAAGTGTGAAAAAAATAGTGAAATTGATCTTTCTTTATTGTTCTTCTAAACAAACATTTTGATTCATGATTTTTGGCATTGATTAATGTTGCTTGATGTATTGGAGTATGTTCATGCCCTGTAATAGGTTTCCAAGGGTTTTTCAATCTTGGTAGAATTGCATTTGTGACTTTCCCATTTGAATAGTGAAGGCAAACTTGTAAAATAGTGGTTTCTTGAACTTTTGAGCTTTGTTCACTCAAAACCCATGCTGGTTCTCTCACAAATTGTGTTGTTCTAGGTTGGTAGATGCCTTTAGATTCCCCACAGGTCAAGAGAATGGTTGTCTTGATCTACACAAGCTTGGAAATTCGCTATTTTGGATTGTCTCTATAAGTCAGCATAAGCAAGTAGTGCAAAAAATGGGTTGAGCCCGTGTTGTTTCATGAAGTTAAGAATTACATGGTGTGTAGCCTCTTTGAAATTATCTTATTCTTGCTGTTTTGGTATGTACCTCAACTTGTGTCATGTCTGAATTCTCTTGTAAGGGACGATTTTGGTCATTTAACATCATTTTCATTTAAAAGAGCAACAATAGGTCTTAGTCTTCATGAAAGCTTGTTGTATTCTTCCCTACAAGTGATTTTTCCACTATTTTAAGACCCATACTCATGCTAATGATGTTATCCTTGATTGTTGAATCAAGTCTTGAAGACCTTTTGTTAAGCAATATGGAGAAATGTGTGATGAAACAGCAAGTTGAGTTCAAGTTCACCATGCCCCGCCAATGGAGCTTTGTGTTTGTCCTTGTTTTGTGCTAGTCCAAATATGCCTCTACATCAAATTGGTATCAGAGTGAAGGGGAGACCAGTTGAAGTTGTCAGAGAAGCTAAAGGTTTGCTAGAATGCCTCCCAGGATTAATGTTGAGAGGATTATTAGAGAAGTCAGAGAATCTCTTGCTATAGAGTTGAGAGCCATTCAAGAAGGCCTTGATGCAAGACTTGCTTCAGTTGAGACCAACCAGAGAAGAGGAGTGGTCATAGCTGATTTGAGTGACCAAAGGATGAAGAGGTGGGAGGAGAACCACCAGAGCAACATGAGGAAGAAAGAGATGTTGAGGAAAGAAGGTTGGAAAGATTGCTAAAGGCTATGAAGAGTGATGGTTCTAAGGTGAAGATAGATTTACCAATATATTCAAGGAGTCTAAATGTAGAATAAGTCCTGGATTGGATAGGAGACCTAGATAAGTACTTTGAATTTGAGGAAGTACCTGAGGAACAACAAGTGAAACTGGAAAGAATCAAGCTAAAGGGACATGCATCCCTATGGTGGGACTTTGTGCAAGAAGAAAGGAAGAAAAAGGGTAAGCCAAAGATTACCTCATGGGATAGGATGGTAACAAAGTTGAAAGGAAAGTTCTTACCTAGAGATTATGAAGTTCAGTTGTATAAGAAACTTCAAAACTTGAAGTAGAAGGATATGGATGTGAAAACCTATACAGAGGAATTCTACAAGGTTAGCATTAGATCTGGACACATGGAGGAGGATATGGACAAGGTTTCTAGATACTTGAATGGGATCAAGTACAACTTGAAAGATGAGCTCAGTCTCACAAGTCCAAGGACTATAGAGGAATGTTACCTGTGTTGTGTAATCTATTGTTAATCTAATTAAAACAAAACACTATTAACAGAACTTTAAATTGAAGAAAATTTGAAATAAACTTGGCTATAAAATAACAATTCTTCAAGAACGTTCCGTCTTTCTCTATCTCCAGAGATTGGTTTGAAGCTTTCTGGCTCTCAGATTGTGTGAGCTTCTCCAAATGACTGCTGCAGAACGAGTATGCAAAGGAAAACTATCCTAAATGATGGTGAAGATGGACAGGGGCTGTAATTATGTACAGGGGTTGTAGATGAGATGAGTCATGATTCTATTGCTATGATTGCTATACTATTGCTATGATAATACTCTATGAATGCTAATGCTGCTTGTAATTTGGCTATAGTTTTCTTGCTTCAAATTCTATATCATTTGGAGCTCCCGGCAGCTGTATTTATAGATTTTTGCAGGCTTCATCCCGGCTGGCAAGAATCTACGGCTGTGAATTGTCTGGTATGTTTGAATGGTGAGAGATTGAGAAGTTGAGAAGAAAAGGGAGGAGGTTGAGAGGTTGGAGAGAAGAATGGAAGCTTGTCTTCAACCCACGGGAACAAGCCTGCACAGGAACAGAGAAATTTAATTTTTTGTTTTGGCAGTTTGTTTCCCGGGAGTTGAAGATAAATCCCAAATTAAATAAATATTTAAATTTATTTAATTTCCTTTATTGCTTTTTGATATTTGATATTTGATTTTTTTTTAAAACTATAGAAGAATTAATTAAATATTTTGGTAATATTTAATCATGAATGACTTTAGAAGATTTTTGAAATATTTAGAAGAATTTAATTAAATATTTTTGGAAATATTTAATTATGAATAGATTTTTGACTTGATTTAGAGGAATTTTGAAATGATTTAAAAATGAATATTAGATTAGAAGAAATAATCAAATATTTTGGAATATTTAATTATAAATGATATTTAGAAGAATTATAATATTTTAATCTTTATTTGAATAAAATATTCAAACTAAGATTATATGATAATTAATATAAATAAATTGTAACATTTATTTAATTAATTAAGAAATGAATATGAAAAGGTGATTAAATATTTAATCGAAATGAAATCATGAACAATATAAATAAATTATTTAAATTTATTTATACGTAGATAGAATCAAAAAAATTTAATTAAATATTAAAAATATTTAATTAATTACCAGACAATGTGATATGACCATTTTTAAGTGTATACATTTTGCCCCTCTTTGAAGTGATGTGTTTTACGCATTACTTCAAAGAATTTTTGAAATTTTGCCCCAAATATTGATTTTTGATTTGTTGATAGATATATGCCCCCGCGAACGATGAATCGATGTTTGAATTTTTGAATTTTTTTAGATTTTTGTGGAATTTTTCAATTTTTTTTGATTTTGAAGATGTCGATTCATCGTTCGAAAATAATGATGTGAAGAAACTGACCCGAAGAAATATTAAATTAAAATTTGATGAAGAAATTGCCCCTTGTATGTAAAAAAAATATGATAAAATGCCCCAATTTTACCATTATATAGGTTAAAAATGTCATTTTCCATGTCATTTTCAATTTTAACCTAGTAAAATTTGCAAATTTTGAGCTCTAGATTGACAATCATGGCACTTCCAGTTCACCTGCACCGTTTCGAGCGTATCTGACGTCATCAGCGGCCGGCGCACTACGGACCTCCGGTATGTGTCTCGTAATTGCTTGTCTGTTGAAAATTTCATTTTGCGCACGTTTTTAATGTTTTAATTTAAAAACTTTGAGTTTTAGCGCTCTTAAAGTTTTTCGTAGCGCACTCAACAATTTTCATAGCGCATACAATATTGTAGCACCCTTAAGGCGTATTGTAGCGCATTTGAAATTTTCCACAGCGCATAATTTTCCATAGCGCCCGTGATATATTTCATAGCGCTTTTGATTATTTCCATAGCGCATATGAAATCATAGCGCACCTGATTTGTTTTATAGCGCTCTTAAAAATTATTATAGCGCAAACTTTTCCATAGTGCCCTTGATATAAATCATAGCGCCATTAATTGATTCTGTAGCGCAAAATTTTATTTAACGCTGATAAAGATTTTTGTAGCGCATACAACTAGTTCTGTAGCGCTTTTTGTTTCACATGATAAATTTGTTTCCCAAATTGTTGGAGAACAAATAGTAGTTGATAAATTTGCTTTTAAAGTTGTTAAAAACAAATAGTATAGATAAGTTTTCTTCTAAAGTTGTTAGAAAGAAACTTGATGTTGATTATTTGCGTTCCATGATGATGAAAAACAAATAGTTTGATTGATTTGTTTTGGATTGATATGTTAAGATGATTTGATATTGATGTTGTTTTGATGATGTATGTGAATAGGAGAGACTAGGTGTCCTGCAGATACGAGAGGCTTTCCCGAGCACATGGTCATTGATTCCACATTTATTACAGTCTGATAGAGATGTCATTGATGCCTGTGGTTTGACTTCATTACTTGATATGCCCGAGGTTCGCCTCAATAGGGCTCTATTGACAGCACTTGCAGAGAGGTGGCATAGCGATACCAACACCTTTCATTTACCGACCGGCGAGATTACAGTGACTCCCGAGGATGTATATCGCATCCTACGGATCCCAGTGATGGGAGAGGTAGTTGTGTTTGACAGACGAGAGGCTGGAGGTACTCTTGCTTTGAGACGGATATTCAGAGATGATCAGATAGCTGGGTACTACATCCCATGGAGTGAGATTACAGATTCCTACCCACCACTACCAGCTGTGCTTGCAGGTTTCATTGGAGGTGTGTTGTGCCCCAACCATAGGTCGAAGGGGTTCGCGATCAGATGGGGTCATGTTTTAGAGAGCATGGTGATGTAGGGCACACGATATGCATGGGGTACCTGTATGCTAGCCCACCTATATGACGAGTTACATCACATTGTCTATGGTAGAGGCCGGAGTTTTGCGGTTGGATGCTCATTATTACAGATATGGGCATGGGAGCATTTTGCAGTGTTACGTCTATTGACTCAAGGAGATCGACCAGCTGGTCGAGCATACAGATGGAGATATTCACATATTATTGCTCAGCCTAGACTGGGCAAGCTAGTGTATTGGCAGCGGCTATTGGATAGTTTGGATACAGTATGCTGGAGGCCATATTTGGATTGTGAGCCATGGCCAGAGGATGCGAGGGAGATGCCTTTTGTATGCACTTCCAGATTTTTGATTGGACGGACCACATGGATTTTGGAGAGATTTCTTGCTGGACGTGTATTGCGACAGTTTGGTCGGACTCAGGGTATGCCTGTTGGTTCAGCTATTTATGCACGGCGACAGGCAGAGCTTGCAGTGTGGGGCCCATGGATCTCTTATGATGCAGCTGTTGCAGAGTTTATCAGTTTAGGTGCACAGATGTGGGACTACCAGGCGGATGTTCTAGATGCAGGGGCGACACATGAGTATGTTCAGTATGTTCCGGCATCTCCTCCACATGTTTGATCCCAGTAAAGGCGTTACTCTGTCGTAGACGAAACGTCGTGAAGAGAAGGTCGAGAGTCGGTATTGATTGAAGGGCGGTGAGGCGAGGAGAATTGCGCG
>VDFB02127517.1:0-36199 GCA_007258455.2 Sequoia sempervirens
CGCATGAACAACTACTAGATTCTTGGCTATACTTACGCAAATCAAGCTAATTACTAATGACATAAAGTAGGAGGTGGGATTTACTTTTTCGAAAAGGCTGGGAGACATTGATCTGATAGAGGCGAGGAAGGGAGAAATATCTCTCTCTGCTCTCTCATTCAGTTTCTAGGGTGATGTCTCACCGATATGATAGAATTGTAAGAATTCAAGTACTTCAATCCCTTCTCAGATCGGTTCTACAGAAAAATCATGTATGGGGACGGGTGGGGGTTTAAAGCGCATTAGGGATGAATTTTTCAATTACTGGGGAGTGAAATCTCTCCTCCCACTACTACATAAGGCAGACCCCACAATCCAAGGCCCATAGGTCGGTGGGGTTGGGCGGACCCCACCGACCGAGGCTGCGCCACCACCCAAGCTTCGCCACCAAGCCCCCCCGGGCCCTTCGTGCATGCAAGACCGGCCTATTCATCTTTTTGTGGGAGGATATAGAGTAGCCTCAGGTCAGTCGCATAAGCCCCAACCCCACTGATGATGCCCTTCGGGACCATAGGGCCCCCCTGCTTAGAGGTAGATTATATTCGTGGGAGGCCCCTCTAGGAGGTAGATTATTGTTGAGTAGCCTCAGGTCAGTACCAAGGGCCTACCTTCGGTAGGGGGAGGGTGGGAGGCTAACCCTATTGCCACCCACCCACCCTGGACTTCCTTCAGCAGCCGACCATATTAGCCTTAGGATGCTGATGAAAGGTAGGCAAGGGGTGGGTGGCAATAGGGAGGTTGTCCCGAAGGGCAGGTGGGGTTGGGACCATCCTATATGCCTTAGGGTGAATGGGAAATTGGTACCAAGGACGAATGGGAAATCAGAGGTAGATATTGTTGGGGTTGGGCCTTGGGCTATACCATCTATAGTTGTTGGGGCAGGGGGGCATGTTACATATAGAATCTGGTCGGTCAACTGAAGGGAGAATCTATAGTTGAGTATAGAACCAACTATAGAAGAAAGTTCGAGAGTGGACTATAGTGAATTATAAGCCCACCCGTGGGGAATGGCTAGGGGTGGGGGGGAATTATAGAGCCCTATCCTAGACTTAGTAGGTGGTTCAGTTGGTTCAATGCCTACTGTATCAGACAGTATCATACTAAAAAGAGTTTGATCCGAGAGGCCTGCCTCAATGTTCAATCCCGATACCATACCCTCTACTCCGTTCTGTTGCAGTATGTATGATGACGTTGTCGACAAATGAATTTATCAGGAAATATGCCTCTTGTTGCTATTCTCTTACTTTCCGTAGGCTGGTTAATAGTTCTATGTGTTCATAGGAAGGGTCTACCACTAAGCACGATTCTGCTCACTTATCTCCACTTTGGCTGTGAAAAATAGAAAAAATCTCACTTTCAAGTATTCTATTCTTTGCAAGAGATTTTCTCAAATTCCTATTTTCAGAGGAAGCGAAGCAAGAATATAACGCCTTGCAGCGAATGCTCAACTAGTAGTGAGTGGAAAGAGATCTCCGCTACGAAGTGGACATTCACAAGCAATTGTGAAGCACGCTCGATAGAGAGCACGAACTATAGCGGTAGAAATGGTTCAAATCCGAGAAAAAAAGGACAGGTGATAGTTTTTATTACCAAATGTCTTTCTCAGAAGAATGGTTCATCGGGGGTATCGAGACGCAAGAGTGGAAACTGAACGAGAGAACACACTGAATGAGCCAACCCTAAATGCTACCACTATAGTGGCAGGAAAGAAGGAGGCTGAACAGGACTAGAGCAATGATGTTGCCACATATGTATTTTTATTTCAAATTCTTTCTTGTCTTCCTTTATGTAGTAGTGCGAAAAAAATATGGCTCTTGGTATCCGCACTGGGTGAAGGTGGCCGATGTCTTGATGACGTTTCTTTCCACCGCGATGGTGATCCGTCCCTTTGTTTTACCCTTTTTGACTGGTTTACTCGAATCTGACTTTTCCTTAGTCCTACTAATCCTGTTCTCTGTTCATGGACCCTGCCACTCCTCAGGGCTAGTCGCCATTGCCACCTTGCCAATCCCTAGCTCTCGAACCACTATTTCTGGTAGGTCCAAATTCTGTGTCCCCCACTTTAGAAGGCACGGGGCTAGGAAGTAACCCCCCGATTGATCAATGGGGCCCCACCCCTCTCGATCTGAACAACCCAACAAACGTCCCCTTCTTTAGAGATAGGAAGATCTCTGGGCCTCTAAGGAAAAAAATGATAGAGAGTGGGTTGTCATGGGCTATTCAGGGGCACACACCCCATCTCATATTTCTCGATGAATGGATGTGTTGTGCTGACGAGTTCATCAGACAGGCAAATCCTGACCAACTTGAGGAACTTAAGCAAATCTGTTGGGATAGGTGTGCTGGTGAGAATGCCACAAAGAGGTTTGTTTATGAAAGCTTCCTCAAAGTTATTGAGGACGAAGAATTTTTGAGAAGTATACCTTAGTAATAAAGAAATATCATGACAAATTCTAAAGGATAGTTGAGTTTAGTTTAGTCGCTAGCCCAGTCGCACCAACCCGACTGGGAACAACCCACAAAAGTGTGCTTAAAGGCACAGTTCATCGGGTAGACCTCAAGGTCCTATAAAGGGTGCCTTTGTGTGTGCTTCAAGTGGCTTCAGCTCATGAAGCTCTCCAGCTCGGTGCTGATTCCCATAATAGAGGAGAGAGGGGGCTCCCCCCACTACCCTTGTAAATCAACAACAACAACCAGGGGGCCTTGCCTTCATCATGTTTCATCAATGTCGCTACCTTCAATCTTTCGCTCGATGAAAGTTTGGAGAGTATGTTCGAGATGGCTCCCCTTCACAGATGGCATTCCTTCAGCTCTGCGTAAGTATGATCGAGGAGTTTTCTTCTTTGGCATAGTATTGGCTGGTATTAGTCATTATCCTATACTATGGCCTTAGAGATCACATAGGTAAGCTCCTCGGACGGAACTACTACTACAGTTGGTGGTTATTCCTTCCTTGACGATGATGATGGTGGGCTGCTCAACACCCTATTGGGTGTATCACAGCTAGGATACGAACCTAACGGTTCTATGCCTATCGCTACAAACCTAGGGGTTTTTTGAAAGCCTACCTGCCCCCTGCCTCAGGGCCTATCGGCCCCTCACCCAATCTTTGCACTAACTAGAAGACAACTCACTTTGGCCATATGTACTGAGGTAGGAGGGTACCTTGGGAGACATGGCCACCGAAGGTAGCCTACCTAATTGGCTGGATCAAATCCAACTTGCTCACTCCACTTACTAGATAGACAATGAATGGGTCACTTTTTCAGTCATACTAAATGAATGATGGGGCAACGAGGGTTCATATTGAGATACAAATCATAGAGTTTTCCAAATGGGGTGGGGCGTGGGTTCTACCCTAATTAGATTAGCTGCCCCTGCTTTCCTTCTTGATCGTTAATCCGATCGTTAATCCGTAGATAAGAGAACAAAAACCCCTTGCATGCATGGGGAACTATGATTCCAAAGCAACCACCCACTAATTTTGGTGGGTGGGGGGAGATAGAAGTAGAGCCAAAGAGCCTTCCTTCTTTTCTTAAAAGCTTGATCCTATGTATGCATGCATGCACAGGGGAATCAAGACTATCAGTGCAATCCTCCCATCTGATCCATCCAGCCTGGGGATCGAGACCAGTGCCATTCATCCCCACCATCACTTTCTTCATCTGGGTTCCTCCCCTTGCCATCCTTCTTTATCGGTCATTAATCCGTAGATAAGAGAAGTGTATCGGGTGGGAGGCCCCTACTATGGAAATGGGCTCCTACTATTTGCTAGGGGGTGGGTGGGCTGAGATAGTTGCTCTGTCATCAATCAAGACAAGTAACCAAAACCAAAAGAAGCTGGGGAATCGATACGAGGGGCTCCTCCCTTTGCATGCATGCACGGGGAAAGACAAGTCGATTGAAGTGATAAAGAAGATAGTCATGAGGCAAAGCCGGGCCGGAGTGTAGCGACACAGTCCCTAGTGTTTCCCTAGCGCCCCTGAATGAAACTATTCGGATTGGTGACAAGATGAGATGGGATGTTTCATCACTTGTCATCTTGATTGCTATAGACAATGATGGAGTCCATGCCAGATTCTATATTCTATATGTAATATGATCGGTGATAGATGGGATGTTTCATCGCTTGTCCACTTTAGACCCATGGCTACATCACCAATTGGTACGGAATGGACCGCATCAATCACTAGTTCAAGATGGAATGGACTGGTATGGAATGCATCATTGGCTTAGTATGGAAAGCATCACCGGCTCATCACAGGTATGGAATGGCATCATGAGATGCCGACCCCTTCACTATCTATTTCCCCCCGTTCGGTGCACCCCCTAGTTCAAAGTCTAGGCACCCACGCAGATCCAGATATGAACCACGGCCCTTGTGCTTCGCACCCACCCTATTCACCTTAGGGGCCCAACCAAATGTACTAGCAGATAGAAGAGAGATGGGTGGAGTTATGGGTAGATAGATAGGCAGTGGGTAGATCTATTCTATAGATGGGCAGATGCAGATTCTATAGATGGGCAACTATAGATGGGTTGGGGGGTTGTGTCGAGTGCATGAATGCCCTCAACCTATCGCCTATTAGCCCTTAGCCCTTAGAACTAGAGGGGAGGGTGCTGACCTAACTTGACTGAACTATAGCTATAGTCGCCCTCGAAAACTACCGAACTAGAATTCCCCTTCCACCTTGGGCAATATAACCCCCCACCCAGGGAAATGTAGGGTGCCCCCCCTAGCCCCCCAAGCTATAGTTCTATGGTTCTAAGGGCCCACCGTATTCTAATGGGCACCCCCGGCAATGGCATCTGGGGTGGGTGGGAGGCAATAGTTGAGGGGCCCACACATGAGATTGACTCTCCAACTTAGGCAAAGGACCCATTCTCCATAATAGAATAATCAAGATCGGTTCTCCTATTTGTCTTCTTGGTCGGGCACGTGTGCAGGGGGAGAGAGAGATAATTCCAAGTCAATAGCAATAGGAGGAAGAAGAATTCTTAACCGTTAACCAGAGCAACAATCTCCCCCCATCCACCTCGGATCACTCTTAACCATTAACTAGCCCCTTTGCCATAGTAAGGGCCCCCCACCCCACAAATCTTCTCTTTAGGATATCGGGTCCCCACCCCCAACATCTCCATCGTTCACCAACCCCAACTAGTTAAATGAAACCCAAACCCCTGCATGCATGCATGCAGAGTGCCAGGGTGGGAGGGCCCCTACAATTCTATGGTGTAGTTCAATCGATTCCCCAGAAAGTTAGATCGATTCCCCCATTGACCAAATCAATTCCCCACTTGTGCATGTAGAGGGATTGATCCCAAAATTAGAGATCCTTTCTCCAATTTCAAGATCCATTCTCCTAGATCACCCAGCCCCACAGAACGCCAATGAGCAAGGGGACGCCGCTTGTCTTCTTCATCGAAACAATCCCATATTGAAGTCAAGAACAAAGTAGGCCAAACCCTCCCCCTTCTTTATTAGATGGCCCAAGGCCCAACCCCTACCATTCAACAAAAATGGCCTTGAAAAGGCCTAACCCCAACCCTCAGAACTATTATTGTAGAGGATGCTTCAATATGCATGTAGAGGAATTATAGTTGCGTTCATGTGGGAGGCCTACATTGAGTTAGGGTGGGTTAGGGGCATAGTTCCCAGGCCCCGACCTATTCTATGGCCTGCCTTATTTGCACTATAGTTCCCACCCTGCATGCAGAGGTGGATCCCACCGACCATATTGGCCTTATGAATGGTGTGGTTGGAACTGAAGGGATGCTCCTCCATTCACCTTGTCCTTCTGACCCTACCGCCTTCCCATCGATGGGTAGGATGGAAAGGCCAACCAAGGATGAAAAAGATGGAGCCAACGAAGCCTTACCCAATGGATGGTCAGGACCGAGACCCACTGACCTTATTCCCCGGGGCAACCACACCGATTGGCCCTTTGGGTCGACCTGCACTTCAAGACTGACCCTGCCTACCCACCTTAATGGCCTACCCTCCTACCCAACAACCAATACCGAACACCCACCTACCCACCTTAACGGAAGATCCGCTTACCCAACCACCAATACCGACCAACGCCCTACCCACCTTACCCTCACCCAAGGGATGGGCCGGACCCAAACCCACCCATTGTATTCACCTTACCAATGGGCCAACCCCACCGACCATGTTACATAGGGATAGTGGCCCATCGACCCTCACACCCACCCACCTTACCGGCCTACCTTTCTCCTACTGACCACCGAACTACCCACCTTACCGACCTAACGGCCTACCGATAGGGATTCCCCCACCGACACCCACCATGGATAGTAGGGATATTTTCCCACAAATCCTCACACCCACCAACCACAATGGCCTACCCACCCAATGAACAGACTGACCACCGGCCTACCAACAAGGATTCACCCACCAACCATGTACCACCCATGTTACATAGGGATATCGACCTATCGTCCTACCCAACTTACTGGCCTACTGTCCTACCGACCAAGGCCTACCCTCCTACCTTTCTCATACTGACCCCTCCTACCTTTCTGATACTGACCATACTCGCCTACCCACCTTACCGCCCCAGACTATCGACCAACCGCTACCGACCATAGTCGCCTACCAACCACCGCCCATGTCACATAGGGATAGTGGCCTACCGACCTACCCTCCTACCTTTCTCCTATCGACCACTGGCCTACCCACCATCATTGACTAATGGCTTATTGACATGAGGGATTCACCCACTAACATCGACCATGGATAGTAGGGATGTTGGCCTACCGACCATACCCTCCTACCGACCAAGGCCTACCCTCCTACTGACCACCAATACCGACCATCAACGACTAACCACCATCACCAACTATCGGCCTACCCACCAAGCACTATCGACCATCATCGACTACTGACCATAGCCGCCTACAGACCATCACCGACTAACCAACTACCAAACAAACAATACTGACCATACCTACCCCCTACTTTCGTCTTTCTATCCTAACCATCTCTTCGCCTAACGTTCCTTCCTTCGCCTTTCCATCCTAACCTTCTCTTGATGTTTCTGTCCTTCCTTAGCATTTCCGTCCTCATTATACAACCAGAAGGTCAACTAGTTGGGACTCAGTCGAGCTCGAGCTGCCTTCTATTAGTCGAGACGAACTGCCCTATCTAAATAATAGTTGATTAGTTTGGCTAATAATGGGGTTACCATCTCCTTCATTGCCACCGAGGGTGTATTAGCTCACTTTCTCCCAGAAGGAAAGAACTCTAGTGAACAAGAGGTTAATTTAGTATGGTTTTTAGCTTGAGGGACCTAACTACTTAGGGCTGAACTCCCTCCCTGAAGATGAGGACCTAGTGGTGGCTGCTCTTTCAACCCCACCAACCCACCCGAAAGGTGAACAAGAACAACTATTCTCCATGCCACGAGGGCTTCTTTCCTAGGCACATCTCTATATCCAGGGTGGGAGGCTATAGAGTTGGCATCTACTAACTATAATTCTTAATTAATTAGTCAATTAATCAGTGCCCTACAATTCTATGGGAAAATGGGTTCATCGGAAGGCGAATGGGTTCATCAGAATAAGTCAATTAATTCGAGATTAATGTTCCTGCTAGAGTAAGAGCTAAAATATGCTAGAATAAGCTAGAATAAGGGGGGCCCAGTCATGAAGTGTTGGGTGGGAGGATATAGAGATGGGCCCTGGGTGAGAAACTAGTCGTTCACCTGCAGGCCGACGTTCTCAAAATTCTAAAAATAGCAGTTGATTCTATCAGGTAGGTCATTGTCGTCATTCTTTGTTCCACATGCATGATGGTGGGTGCATAAATCACTTCTCATTCTCTTTTGTTAGGTTTTTTTGGCCTGACCAGTCAATGGGTCAAGCAAACTATAGTTTAGTTATGACCCTTAGTCTCTTTGAAAGAACTAGAGAAGATCAGGGAGAGGAAGGAGCACGAACCAAACTACTTCAGAATAGGGGCAGCCAGAGGTGAGAAACACTTTATATACTCTACCCAGTTCCTATGGGGAGAAACTACTCACTATCGAAATGAAAGATGATCGATTATCTACCCAAGGGGATAGAAGGTCCCACATATGAAAAAAAGTTGCAGGGAGAGTTAAACCGAGTGGCATTGCAAAGGCATAGTGATAGTAGGGTTGGGATATCCCCACCCTCCGGACCGGACGTGAAGGTACCCCCTCATCCGACTCTCCACAGGGGAATCTCCACTCACTGCTTCCCCCAATATCCCCCCTCTGCCACATCATGGGGAGGTTTACATGAGATCCAGAAGGCTTGCTCGGAAAGGCTGCTTGCTATAGTAGTCCGGCTGCTGCCGAAATCATTACTATCCATTATATCCCCCGTGCTCTGGCAATTACGCTCCCTGGACTATGGATTGATGAAAATAAAGATCCAAGCGAGATATAGAATGGAATGATGACGATTCCTCAGGCCTTCTTTATTGTCCTCCCAATGAACCGACGCTTCAGTGAAGACCTGCCCTAAGACAGCCTTCGGCACCGACCATATGGAACTATAATGGGGTTGGACCGACTTGAGACGTATCAACAATAATCTACCTCCAAATAATCTACTGGGCTAGCAGGTTGTGCCTTCAACATTGACTATATGGCCTTAGGGGGCCTCCCATGCCCCTACTATTCTATGGGCCCTTATTATATAAGGGGGGTCGGTCCTGCATGCACGAAGGGCTCGGGGGGCCTGGATGAACCTGCTAACCCCATTGACCAATTCACCTTGGGGTATGGTTGACTACCGAAGGCAAGCGTTACCCACCGACTGAGGCTTCCCCATCAGGTGGTTGGGAGGATATAGAGTAAGGAATAGTTAGGCAGTTAGAAGCAACTCTATAGCCTCTCACCCAACCCTGCTTCAGTGAAGACTTAAGGCCTGCCTTCGGCAGTCGACCATATTGGCCTTATGCTATTGAAGATAGGCCTTAGGTCGGTGGGGTTTGTGGTGGATGAAGCCCTGGATGGTGGGTTTTTTGGTTGCCCCCCCACCCTAAGGAATATATGGTCGTTGGGGTCTGATCGACCCCACCGACTAGGGCTTCGCCCACCAATGAACTGATGGCTCCGCCCATTGCCCTATATCCTCGCACCCCCTAGAACTAGTGGGGTTTGCCTTTGTAGGGTGGTGGGGTCAAGAAAGGTCTTGTAATCCAACCAGCCCCACCCCCCACTATAGAGGATAGGGCCCTATATCTATAGTTGGGCATCACCCAGGGCCCAACATGGAATATGGAATAGAATGCAATGTGATGGTAGAGGGCTTCCTATGCACTCGATGACTATCCCCTCATCCATAGGGACTGGCATACTACCGCAGTGACTCCCGCTAGATAACCACTCTTTAAGGAAAACACTCACCTGACGAAGGAAGGTGAGGGTCTATCTAGGCTCATGGAAAGAGGGGGATTCATTCACTTGCATTTCTGCTTGCATGCTAGTACTACTAGAAAGCTCCGATCTTAACACCCCCACTATCGTTGGCCGATGGTTCGTAGAGTCGGGTTTACCATTTACACATAACGAAGGAGCCACCTCCACGCCAAGCCCTACCTTGATAAAGGGTAGGGCTCAATAGGGGGTAGGCGGCCATGGGTTGTAATGCACTCCTCGCACGATGAATCCACTTTTAAGTTGACTCATTCGCTTGGCCAATTGTCGGAATGTGTATGAAATTCCATAAGAGCCCAATATCTCAATAGCACCTTTGTTTGAGGCTTTGAATGAGACTTCGTATCTGAAACACGGGAACGATCTGGCTATGAAGTCATTAAAGACTTGATCGGGGAACCAGCGTTTATTTAAAGAGCAATAGAGTTGATTACTGGAAGTACTAGTTTGAAAGGCTCATTGGAATCAATCCGCTATGAGATTGACATGATATGCCATGAAAGAACCTAAAGTACTAAACAAAATGGGTATTAGTTCGATAATGGTTGGAGTAGCAAACTCAGATTTGATGAGAATCTCATTTTTGGGTCGTACAGAAGGGGGATTGGCCCGAGAATTGGATAGGGGGTCAATACGTTGCAGCTCAAGTTCCCTTCGAACCACGTGAGATGGTCACCTATTACACGGCTCTCGAACTCTGCCTCACTCTGCAGCATTGGGGGGTACCTATTATTCATTCGTTACTCGCTATTCGTTATCCATCTAGGCCTCGTGACCAAATGATTACCCTAATGAAATGATTACTAGTACTCTATAGGTAGGGTAGGGTCCCGTGTGTGGGGATGGGTGGGGGGCTCAAGTTCTTGGCACTATAGCTATAATTCACGGCCCATAGAATAGTAGGGGCCCTGGGGTTCTAGCCATTTATCTGTAGGGGGTTCATCTAGCTGAACCCCAGTGAATTCTAGTTCAGGCGCCCAGAGATATAGATAGGGGTTCACTGCCGAGAAAGAGTGATGCCACCATCTACCACCATCCACCATACCATATATTCTATTCTATACGTGATACAACCAACCCCTTTCTTTCTATAGTGGGTCATATCACGTATATAATGGATGGCCCTATTATAACTAAGTAACTAACTAGAATCTATAACTTCCTCCCATAGAATAGTAGGGGCCTTGGGGTTCTAGCCATTTATTTGTAGGGGGTTAGCTATAACCCCAACAAATTTTAGTTCCAGGCACCACACCCCTTTCTAGTTGTAGTAGGGCAGGGTTTATTTCATGGAATGAAATAAAGTGTGATAGGACGAGGGCCCCTAGGTCACCCTAGGCCGCCCCAGGTGTAGCGACCCCACCATCTAGCGCTTCGCGACCTAAGGCCTGCCGAAGGCAACCTAAGGCCAATATGGTTGGCTATCGAAGGCAGGCCTTACCCACCGACCATGCTCTAAGATGAATGGGTAACTATAATGGGGGGGTGGGGGGGGTGGGGTTGGTTGATCTGAGAACTATGATTCCCTCCCACCTTATGCTAGTAGGATATGCCTTCGGTACCGACCATATGGCCTTAGTGAGGGGAATCATAGTTTCGGGTAGGGGGGCCCCTAAGGCCCCTACTATTCTAAGGGGGGGTGGGTGTGAAGCACAGGGGCCATGGTTCTCTAGTAGTTGGTAGATTCTATTTGTGGGAGGATATAGAGATATGCCTTTATGGGTGGTGGTGAAGCCTCGGTCGGTGGGGTTTTCCCCCACTGATAGTGGGGTCTTGGTGCACCACCATCCGACTAGAGTTCAGTAGGGCTATTGGCCAACCTAATGACCTGAACTAAACTAGATTCTATATGTAATAGACCTCCTCTGCAGAGAAACTAGAATCCCCAGGTGGTGCATAGGGAACTCTAGTTCAACTATAGTTTGGGGGGAGGGCCCCTAAGGAGAATAGGTCAGTCGCGAAGTGCAGGGAGTTCCAGCTGCTAATATAGTTCTAAAACTCCCTCCCACAATATGAGAAATCCCACCCATAGTTGGCGATCGGTGAGGTGATTCAATCGATATGGTGAATGAGTGCTTTGATCAATCTGGTGAATCAGTGATTTGATACGGTGAGGTGTAGTCTATTAGATACATCATGTCAACTCCGATATATGAGCAGTTGTTGATTCTTCATTTCCAACTGGAGTGGAGTAGGCAAAGGTAGCAAAAGTGACTTAAGCATCCAAGTAAACAACAACTGAAGCATAGGCAACTAGAGCAATAGGGAAGGCACTAAGGGGAATGCCAATTGTGAGTCGTCGTGGCTTAATAAAGTGGGAAGGTTCTATTGAATCACAATAAAGCTAAATGAGGGAGCTTAGCCCTTGCATAGGAACTATGATTCCTGCATGAACACCCTGCATAAGGAGAACTTAGGTCAGACCTGAGCATGATCCCCATATGGGTGAAACATCACCTCGCATAGTGTACCTTGCTTTTCAAGAGTCATAACCATGTTCTCTTCGTCCAGTTCCTTACCAAGATCGAAACCTAGCATCGTAGCTAACTTTTGTCGGTAACTCCAATTCCAGTCCCATATCCATATGAAGTAAATGCGAATCTACTCCGGGCGTAGATCATTTACTAGCAAAGGCTATGACAACACCTAAGGCATTCATAGGTAGATGCATCACACCTCTGTTCATTCCGGTGGTAACTATTCCATGGCAATATTTATTGTGACACAAAGGGATAGATTCAGCTGGAGGACAGATGGAGGATGGACTGAGCCATCTTGTGGAACTCGCTTTCAAGTTGTTCGATCCAATCGAAGTGCCCGGTTAGGAACAAGTGCCTATATATTCTACGGGCCCGGCCCCTACCCCTAACATTCTTAATGATAGGACCCCCACCTTACCCATAGAATAGTAGGGTAATTAAGAAGTTCATTAATGCGCTAAATTAATTCGCCAGCTAGATTAAGCTAGTATAAGCTTTCCCTAAGCCCTGCCTTCGGCAGCCCCCCCATTCTAGTTCCTGCCTTTGGTAGCCCGCCCCCCCAGTATAGTTGTTGCCAATATGGTCAGCTGCCAAAGGCAGGCCTTAGGCTACCTTCTTTCTCAGGGTGGGTGGGTTGCAATAGGGAGGTGGCCTCCTAACCCTTGCCTTTGGCAGGTGATGTATTAAAACTCCAAGGGTTGCTTGTACTGCCTTCTAGGAAACTTCCCACTGTCTCCTACCTGGAACTTGCTACCAAGGATTCCTTTTTTAGCTTAAAAGACTGCTCTAGTCCTGCTCCAACTCTTCTCAGGGAGCTTTCAACCTTGTACTTTACCCTTGAAGATTCAACACCTTTTGTAAACAATGGCTCTTCCTTGTACTTAGAAGGATCTAAGCACCAACTTCTTCATCATGCTAGAACTGCTTGTAGGGTAGCTTGATACATTGGTTTCTTGCATTTCACCTCCAAATGGACGCATCTTGCCTGGTGTTTAAACCTCAAATCACCCGATTTCATGAAACTGCCTAGGTGAGGCCTAAATCCTACTAGCCCTTACCAGTCCATTTTTGGCCTTTTACTCTCAAACTTGCCACACAACCTATCAAACAAAATACATTTTCAGACACCCTTTTCAGGGTTTTAAATCTTACAATAGTTTTCTGACCTTCATCTGTTTCATATAGTGGATTCCAACACCCTTGGAGAGGAGGCCTAATTGCCCTATCTTCTAGAGTTTCCCTGTTCCTTGTTAGAAATCTTCATCCAAAGGAATGTTTGAAGATTCAACTCTTTTAACCTATCAAAATGTGGCCAAAAACCTCCTGACACTGTATAGATTCCGTACACAAACCCCTTCCCCTGCCTATGCTCTATACTTTCCTATTCTCAAACTCCTAACCATGCATTCCTAGCTCGCCTAGGGTTTGAGATTTTGAATTGTTGTTGCACTCCCTACCCTACCTGTCATTAAATATTTACAAAAGTGAGGCTTCCCTTCCATAATCTACTAGACTCAGGAAAATCCCGTGGGTAGAGTTTAGAAGGGAGCCATTCTTTTATCTACATTGCTCAAAGCAAAAGTTATCACCCTACACTTTAGTCTATAACCTAGAAACATCAAATCTACTCCAAGAACACCAAATACAAATGGAGTAATATTCTACACTATTCTATGACATGAACACAATATTAATTCATTAAATACAGTGTCCAAAAGATCACTATTTCTCACAATGCACAGGTAGATACAGAAAATACATATTTTACCTATTGTTTGCAATCAAAAAATTAACTACAATGCATGGGATCTTACTCAATGAAATATCTACAAGATCTAAATACTAACATAAGATAAGTGAACTCTGTTTCCACGCCCAAAACTATGCATTAAAACATAAAAATCAAAGTTCTGAAAACATACGGAGTTTTCAGAAATCACAGAAAAAAATAGAAATTGTTAACCGTCTCTATTCTTTTTCAATAGAAATCCTTTTTACAATGTTCTAACTGCTCTTTTTTGAGCCACACACTCCACTCTTGATTCCGTTTCCATTATTCAAGGGCAGTTTGCTCGGAATTTTTTCCTGATTCCAAGGGAAACCAATAGTTAAGTTGCATGTAATTTGGCATTATCTTTGCAACTTCGCCACCACCCTACATTTTAGGATCTCCAACATCTTGATTCCGAATCAAACACCTCCCTAACTGTCCATTAGCACCTTCTACCAATGAGGATGTGTTAAGCACACACATAAAGCTTCATATCTTAACATATGCTGTCCAAATCTTAATAAAGCAGAAATTAACAATAAGATAAACTAATGAGGATTTTAGTCCTAGTGACTAATCCTCCACACACACAATACATTCTAAAGGTCCAATCTGAACACACCAACATTTCTGACTTGGCTAAAGTTAGTACAAGCCAAAACATTGCAAACCAAAATGGAGGTCAGCCTAGGTGCTCCTGCACCATCCTCCCTAAAACAGAAAGATTCAATCCATCCTTGGATTGAGCAAGTTAGGATCAACTCCCAACTTCTTGAATTATGCGTCCTTGATCCATATTGCATCAACTTCAGGTTGTCCTTGCCTTTGTATTAGATGTTCCTTGTACTCCTTGGTCCTAGTCTTCTTATAGACCCTTGTGTCCAAGATTTGATCAGCTTGTTTGACTGTAACAGGGGGTAGTTTGAGTTCTCCTACTTCTTGACTGACTTCATGGAGTGTCTGATCCAAATCTTGTGGTGGCACTTTGTAATGCATAAGGTCTGCAACATTGAAAACAGGGGACAGTCCACTGTCATCTGGTAATTGCACTTTGACTGCATTGTTGCCATATTTGTCCAAGATAGGACATGGACGTATCCTCTTCATCTGCAATTTGTGAGGAACTCCCTTCTGCAATTTAGCCTTGTTCAAATGCACCATCACTAGGTCACCAACATTAAACTGAACCTCTCTCCTATGCTTATCCACTTTGGTTTTATGTTTCATGGTATTCTCTGTCAAGGTTTTTATGACTGTCTCATGAATTTCCTGCATTGCACAGGCAAAGTCATCTGCATAACCACTTCCCTTGACTCCATCCTTCAATTCTCTCAGCTCATAAACACCTCTAGGGTGAAAACCATACACAATTTCAAAGGGACTCTTCCCTGTAGATCTATTCATTGTATCATTGTAAGCATATTCAGCCTGACCAATAATCTGATCCCATTGTTGACCATACTCCTTGGTCAAGCATCTCAGAAGGTTTCCAAGTGTCCTATTCACAACTTCGGTCTAACCATCAGTTTGGGGATGGTATGCAGATCCAAAGGATAGATTAGTGCCCATTCTCTGCCAAAGAGTCTTCCAAAAATGACTCATAAACTTGGTATCCCTGTCTGAGACAATGCTGATTGGTAAGCCATGAATTCTGACTATTTCTTTGAAGAAAAGGGAGGCTATTTGACTGGCATCATTGGTTGTTTTGTAGGGTATAAAGTGAGCCATTTTTCTGAATCTATCAACAACAACATAAACACTGTCCATACCTTACCTTGTCTTGGGTAAACCAACTACAAAGTCCATGCTTAAGCATTCCCATGGCCTAGAAGGGATTGGAAATGGCTGGTATAAGCCTGCATTTGAAGAAGTTCCTTTTGCTTTTTGACACACTACACAACTCTCTACATATTTCCTAACATCTAGGTTCATCTTAGGCCAAAAATAGAACCTTTGGACAAGCTCTTGAGTTTTTGTGATCCCAAAATGACCACTCAATGCACCATTATGCTTCTCTTGTATTAAATTCTCCCTAATAGAACCTCTAGGAACACAAAGCTGATTCCCTTTAAACAATAAATCACTTTGCAAGGTATACTCAGCATACTTGCTATGGAAATGGTTCTTAAACTCAAGACATACCTTATAAATTTTTGCAAAGTCTTCATCATCTGCATATAGATCTTTAAAGTGATCTATTCCCATGCTCTTCAGTTGAATTTCTTGAATGGTGAGAACTCTCCTGCTCAATGCATCAGCAACTTTATTGAGATCTCCTTTCTTGTGCTTGATGTTGAAGGTGTAGGATTGCAAGTACTCCACCCATTTCATGTGCCTATGACTCAACTTCTCTTGTGAATTCAGAAAATTGAGTGCTTGATTGTCTGAGTACACAATAAATTCCTTGGGAAGCAAGTAGTGCCTCCACTGCCTTAGTGCTTGGACCAATGCATACATTTCAAGGTCATAAGAAGAGTACTTCTTCTTGGCTTCACTTAGCTTCTCAGAATGAAAAGCCACCGATCTGCCCTCTTGGCTGAGAACAGCTCCAATTGCTACATTGCTTGCATCACATTCAATAGTGAATAATTTCTCAAAACTTGGCAACACCAAAATAGGTTGGGTAGCTACCTTTTCCTTCAGCAACTCAAAACTCTTGTTAGCTTTCTCATTCCACACAAACTTAGTTTTCATTCCTCCTTTAATGGTATCCAACATGGGAGCACAAATTGCACTAAACTGTTTAATGAATTTCCTATAATACTGAGCAAGTCCATGGAAGCTTCTTACCTCTATTGCTGTCTTGGGAGTAGGCCAATTAAGAATGGCTTCTACCTTGCTGCTGTCCATCTTCAAGTTGCCATGTGATAGCACAAAACCAAGGTACACTAGCTCTATTTTGATGAACTCACACTTTTCCAGATTGATCTTCAGTTTCTCCTCTTGCAGCTTCTTGAAAATCAACTCAATGTGTTGGAGGTGCTCTTCTCTTGTTCTGCTATAGATTAGTATATCATCAGGATACACTACTACAAACTTGCCAATATAGTCCTGGAGAATTTCATTCATGAGTCTCATGAATGTGGAGGGGGCATTAGATAATCCAAATGGCATAACTAGCCACTCATAAAGACCCTCATTGGTTTTGAAGGCTGTTTTCCACTCATCACCCTCATGTATTCTAATTTGGTGGTATCCACTCTTTAAATCTATCTTGGTATAGTACCTAGCTTCACCTAGAAAATCCATGAGATCTTCAATCCTAGGGATAGGGAACCTATACCGGATGGTTATCTTGTTGATTGCTCTGGAATCAGTACAAAGCCTCCATTCTCCTCCTTTCTTGGGTGCTAAGACAGTGGGTACTGCACAAGGACTAATGCTTTTCCTAATGAGACCTTGGTCAAGAAGTTCTTGAATCTGCCTAGCTATTTCCTCATTTTACTGAGGTGTCATCTTGTAGGCTACTTTGTTTGGAAGGGTAGCTCCTAGTATCAAGTCTATCCTATGACTTATGGCTCTTTTAGGAGGTAAGGTTGCTAGTTGACCACTACTTACAATGCTTTCATAGGTCTGCAACAAGTCTTGAATCTCCTTGGGTAACTCTTGCTTTTCAACTGTCTTCTCTTTGCTTACTTCTCTTGGCTTGATCATGACTGCATAGCCAACTCCTTCTCCTTCTTCTAAGGCCTTTAAGAACTCTTTTTCACAAGCTATTAGCAGCCTAGAACCTGCTGTTTGCACCTCAATATCTTCCAACAAAGATTGAATCTTTTAGATTACATTGTCCTTCTTGAAGGTATATGAGTTCTTAGCTCCATCATGCACAGCTTGACGGTCAAATTTCCATGGCCTACCTAGGAGCAAGTGGCATGCATCCATAGGTAATACATCACACAATACCTTGTCTTTATACTTGCCAATTGAAAACTCCACCCATACTTGTTCATTCACCAAGACATGCTGACCCTTATTGAGCCATGTGACCTTGTAAGGATTTTTGTGAGGTATCCTTGTCAATTTCAGTTTGCTGACTGCCTCCTCTGACACAATGTTGTCAGTAGAACCCGAGTCTATTATGACCTTGCACACTTTCCCCATCATCTTGCACTTTATCCTAAACAAGGAACTTCTTTGGCTTGGCTCTTCTTTGACTGGTTCTTTGATCAAAGTCCTTCTCATCATGAGATTCTCACCTTCCTCTGAGTTCAATGGTACTTCTGATTGTTTATTTGCTGCAGCTATTTCATCTTGAATCAGATTGGTTCTCTTATCTCCTCCATGAGAAGTGCTACCTTTCTCAGGACATCTATAGGCTGGGTGTCCCAATTGGTTGCAATGATAGCATTTCATGTTGGTGAAATAGCTGCCTCTTCCTTGTCCACCACCTCTTCCTCTGGAGCTAAAACCTCTTCCTCTACCACCTCTACTAGAACTTCCCTCTTGTTGTTCTGAGAATCTAACTTCTCCTTGGGCTCTTGGTTCTGAGCTTCTTCCACTATAGCTTCCTCTTTGTCCTCTGCTGTCTTTCCCTTTACCTCTACCTCTGGGGTTTTGTTCCTGTTTCTTTTTTCCTTTCTCCTCTATTTTCAAAGCCATTTGATAGCATTGGCAGACTGTTTTGAAGTTTACTAAGCTCATGTCCTCTTGGATAGACCACTTGAGCCCATTCAAATACCTTGCCAACTTGATACTCTCTTCTTCAACCACTTTTGATCTAAGGCACAATTTCTGAAACTCCTCTATATATGTTTGGACATCCATGTCCTTTTGCCTCACATTGTGTCTTCTCTTGTGCAACTGGACTTCATAATCATCAGGGAGATAAGTTTTCCTTATCTTAGTCACCATTCCTCTCCATGAAACTATGGGATCTTTGCCTTCTTTTTCTCTTTTAGATTGCACAAACTTCCACCATGTGAGAGCTGCACCTCTCAACCTTGACTTGGCCACCTTTACCTTTTGGGCCTCTGTTATGCCATCACACTCAAAGTGATTCTCAATGCTCTCAATCCAGTCTACAATTGAATCAGCGTCGATTTGTCCACTGAAAAGTGGCACACCCTCCATTGCTTTACCACTCAAGGCCTACAATGCCTTCAAGAATGGTTCCTCTGCAAGAACATGATCAGGATTTGGAGCTTCATCCTCCAAATCCTCTTTTTTTTCCTTGGCTTCCTGTTCTTCTTTCTTCTTTATCTTGTCCTTCACAATATCTACTGTCTCATGGACTTCATCTAGGAGTTTCTCCATCTAAGATATCCTTTCTCTGAGCAACCGGTTATCTTCCTCTTGCTCTTCTACCTTCTTTGCTAGCTCTACATTTGTCACCATGGCTTCTTCCTCTGGTGTATTCTCTCCTACTGACTCAGTGGATTGGCTCATTAATCACAAGCCTTGAATCTAACTCAATGCTCTGATACCAATATGATGTATTAAAACTCCAAGGGTTGCTTGTACTGCCTTCTAGGAAACTTCCCACTGTCTCCTGCCTAGAACCTACTACCAAGGATTCCTTTTTTAGCTTAAAAGACTGCTCTAGTCCTGCTCCAACTCTTCTCAGGGAGCTTTCAACCTTGTACTTTACCCTTGAAGATTCAACACCTTTTGTAAACAATGGCTCTTCCTTGTACTTAGAAGGATCTAAGCACCAACTTCTTCATCATGCTAGAACTACTTGTAGGGGAGCTTGATACATTGGTTTCTTGCATTTCTCCTCCAAATGGACGCATCTTTCCTGGTGTTTAAACCTCAAATCACCCGATTTCATGAAACTGCCTAGGTGAGGCCTAAATCCTACTAGCCCTTACCAATCTATTTTTGGCGTTTTACTCTCAAACTTTCCACACAACCTATCAAACAAAATACATTTTCAGACACCCTTTTCAGGGTTTTAAATCTTGCAATAGTTTTCTGACCTTCATCTGTTCTGTACAGTGGATTCCAACACCCTTGGAGAGGAGGCCTAATTGCCCTATCTTCTAGAGTTTCCCTGTTCTTTGTTAGAAATCTTCATCCAAAGGAATGTTTGAAGCTTCAACTCTTTTAACCTGTCAAAATGTGGCGAAAATCCTCCTAACACCGTACAGATTCCATACACAAACCCCTTCCCCTGCCTATGCTCTATACTTTCCTATTCTCAAACTCCTAACCATGCATTCCTAGCTCGCCTAGGGTTTGAGATTTTGAATTGCTGTTGCACTCCCTACCCTACCTATCATTAAATATTTACAAAAGTGAGGCTTCCCATCCATAATCTACTAGACTTAGGAAAATCCCGTGGGTAGAGTTTAGAAGGGAGCCATTCTTTTATCTACACTGCTCAAAACAAAAGTTATCACCCTACACTTTAGTCTATAACCTAGAAACAACAAATCTACTCCAAGAACACCAAATACAAATGGAGTAATATTCTACACTATTCTATGACATGAACACAATATTAATTCATTAAATACAGTGTCCAAAAGATCACTGTTTCTCACAATGCACGGGTAAATACAGAAAATACAGATTTTACCTATTGTTTGCAATCAAAAACATAACTACAATGCATGGGATCTTACTCAATGAAATATCTACAGGATCTAAATACTAACATAAGCTAAGTGAACTCTGTTTCCACACCCAAAACTATGCATTAAAACATAAAAATCAAAGTTCTGAAAACACACAGAGTTTTGAAAAATCACAGAAAAAATAGAAATTGTTAACCGTCTCTATTCTTTTTCAACAGAAATCCTTTTTACAATGTTCTAACTGCTCTTTTTTGAGCCACACACTCCACTCTTGATGCCTTTTCCATGATTCAAGCGCACTTTGCTCAGCATTTTTCCTGATTCCAAGGGAAACCAACAGTTAAGTTGCATATAATTTGGAATTATCTTTGCAACTTCGCCACCACCCTACATTTTAGGATCTCCAACATCTTGATTCTGAAACAAACACCTCCCTAGCTGTCCATTAGCACCTTCTACCAATGAGGATGTGTTAAGCACACACACAAAGCTTCATATCTTAACATATGCTGTCCAAATCTTAATAAAGCAGAAATTAACAATCAGATAAACTAATGAGGATTTTAGTCCTAGTGACTAATCCTCCACACACACAATACATTCTAAAGGTCCAATCTGAACACACCAACATTTCTGACTTGGCTAAAGTCAGTACAAGCCAAAACATTGCAAACCAAAATGGAGGTCAGCCTAGGTGCTCCTGCACCAACAGGCCTTAGGTCCTGAAGGGTACCCCACCATCCCCCCTACTACTACTATTCTAGCCTTGGGTGGGGCCCATTCACGCTTCACGCCCACCCATATGTGTCTTAGGGGCTGAAATGAATGGGTAACTTTTCTAGTCATACTGAATGAATGAATGATGCGGCAACGGGGGTTCATATTGAGATACAAATCACGACACCATGAGTTTGCATTTCTTATTGTTGGGGTGGTTGGATATAGAGCTATGATTCCCAAATAAAAGGGATTAGCCGATCTAGTGGCTGATTCCCTTTCCATCCTTCACCCTCGGTAGTTGATGTCAGCTAATAATAAGGGTAGTGAGAACAACTACCAGCTGATTGTATGGGAGGATGCAGATTCTGCTATAATTCCCTCCCTCCTGGCTAAGTAGGGTGCTGCCTCCCAACCTCATTTTCTCTTCCTTTGTCCGGACCCTACCCGTTAACTCGTTACTGAAGGAAGTCCCATTATTATATAGGCAACTGACTTCCCACCCAACCCAACTAGAGTTTCCCACCCACCCGACCCCAACATAACAGTTAATCCCGCCTAATCCCCCCCAAGATTAATGGTGCTTGCTAGAAGAGGATAATTAATTAGTAGATTAATCAGCCCACTAGTCTCACATAAGGTGGGTGGATTATAAGTTTCTGTTGGGGGGTTATCCTATATCTCATTCCCACCCCCCTTTAGAATAGTAGGGCCATAGAAATGACCATAGAATTTGAGGGGGCCATAGAATTTGAGGGGGCTAGCGTTGAGATGACCCATATAATTTTAGGGGGGATCGAGAGATAGATCTTGAGATGGATAGACGACCCCCTACTATCCTACGTTATTCGTCTTTAAAAAAAGAGGGGTTTAGGATGGCACCCGCTAATCTACTTGTAATATCCTTCTTTCCCATCCCTGTTGCTTGAATGGTGGCCTTTCTATCCTCATCGAATGGTGGAATTCCCACTTAACCATGGCTAAGGGTAGGGGCAGGGGATTATATACGTAACATGCTATTAATTATTCAGTGCCCTACAATTCTATGGATGCACTTGCTAGTATAGGTTAGAATTTCTATAGTGGGGGGGTGGGAGGGAATCATAGTTGGGGGGGTAGATTAATTGGGGAATGGTGAGAATGAAAGAACTATATATTGACACTTAATAAACTTTGAACATTATGGCCAAACGACACTTTCTTTAAGGTGTCTGGTTATTCTTATGATAAGAGTTGTTGGAAGTGAACTGATGCTCATCCCCCTCTGTGTTTCGATCTACAATTCGTCACCCACCCTTTCTATCAAAAGGTAGGATAGAGAAGGTAGAAATGAGATCGTCCAACTCGCCCTACTATTTGAAGGGCCCCCCTTCGGACATCTATGAGCTGTTAGTTAGTGAATCGTATACCTATTCCTTCGACTGGGCTTCGATGCTGCCAGTAATTCATTAGGGGGAAATGAACGAGTGCTCTCTATCACATACGTCAGCTCCAGTCCATGTGTTTCATCTATTCCTTACTCTGGGAAATCAGTAATCATTGGACTGGTTTGACATGGCCTTGAAACAAAGTGTAGAGCATGCGTAGGAGACAAAGCGGCCATCTCAAGCTTGAGTAGGAAGATTCTACCCAAGCCTCGACCATTCTCACCTAAGTGTTATTCATTTGATAATGGATGTAGATATCCCAAGCTGATCTATCTAATGGTCGGGAATGAGAGTGAATAGATCGTACAGGAGCGATGGGAGGCCCTATTATGGTTCTTTAGGTGCTTAGTTGGATAGTGAAGCCAATAGGGTGAAATCTCTTAGTCAGAGTGCCGATCTACAAAGAAGTTGTTTCCGTGCAGGGGTGGGTGGGAATTTGAGTTGTCAAGCACATACTAAGAAATCTTCTTTGGTAGGGAAGAAGAAAAGGTGGTATCCAGTCGGATGAAAGACATCTAAACAAAGATGGGATCAATGAGCATGGTCCCATAGTTGATAATCTATGGTAGAACAATCTACTGTCCATCTATCCATCTATCCATCGCTATCCCTAGGGACATATTGATTGCTTAATTATTTGGAAGGTGGATTGATAGGACGTAGAACCCCTAGACAATAAATCATCATTCTGATTTGGTTCATGACTATAGTTCTATCAGCTACTGGCCAGAAAGCTTTGCATTCGTTGTTCTGGATCACTCCACTCTAGATTTCAATGAAGCCTAATCCCATAAGGCCCCTACTATTCTAAGGGGGGGTGGGTATGAAGCACGCAAGGGGACGGTTTCTCTTGAACAACAAATTATATGAGAAAAATGGCTGGCGCACCTCATATTTCAAAGCTCCCCTGTACAGCTAGGAGAAAGGGGCATCAGATCCAATCACCTTGTTGTTGTTAGCTCGAGCCTACCTTCACACACCTCCGCTAGTCATTGATTGGGAGGAACCAATCTACATCTACAAGGCTATCACCTTCTTTCACTAACAAGAAACCATGGGAACTATAGTTGGAACCAATCTACATCTACAGGGCTATCACCAGGTCCAACCCAATCCTCTCGTACTATCGTTGGCTCTCGCTGGTGCACTGACCATATGGCCTTAGTGGGGTAGGAGGTGGTAGTGGTAGGATAGGTTAGGGAATCGTGATGGGTAATAATATTCTATATCTCTCCTCAATTTTAGATGCCATTTACCCCTACAATTCTATGGTGACCGTAACCACTGCAAACAACAACCCCTACAATTCTATGGTGACCATAACCGCTGCAAACAATGGATAATCTGCTGCTATCCACTGGGAACCCTATCATTCCCAACTATAGCTCCCACATTAATATCCTCCCAGGGGGGGCCGGGGATTCTAGTTCAACAACTAATTAGAGGAGGGAATTTTAGCCCCCCACAATTAATCTACCTCCAAGCAGGGGGGCCTCTTTACAGTTATCTAGCTCCAAGCCTATAGTCTCCCTCCCACCCCACCTCTCTATAGTTAGTTGGGTGGTGATCATCAATTCGGTTGGGTGGGAAATTATAGTTTGACTGATGCCATTAACCCCTACTATTCGCTAGTGCAGCGACCCCTACAATAATCTACCTCCTTACTCTAGCAGGCTATGCCTTCGGCACCGAGCATATGGAACTATAATGGGGGAAGGGCGATGGGAAACTGCTATCCTAATTAAGAAACCTGCTAGCCCCTCCTTCAAATAGTAGGGCTTTATCCTCTCATCCATCCGGAAGTGCCTTGCGGGTTCAGTTGGTCTATGATCAGATGTCGTTTATGCCTTTGCACCACAATTGGAAGGAATCGAGTTGGAACACATGCCAACTGAATGTTGAGGGGTAATCAACCCCCTAGAAAATAGTAGGGCCAACACCCATTAGAACAGTAGGGCATGAGTGGATTTTCTGCCCAACCCCTCGACATTCGGCTGGCAGAAAGAGGGGGTGGGCGACTATGCCCCCCACCCAACCCCACAGGCTTATAGAATCAATAGAAAATATCTTTCAAACTCAATCTGCAACCCTTGCTCCTAGTTCTATGGAAAAATGGATCTGTATCCACCATTGGTAGTGAGATTGAAACTAGGTAAGCTGCTACCAAAGCTTCTGGGTCTCTATCTGGAAATGGAACTGCGTCTAGATATGTGTCTGGTTTTGCTGCTGGATCTACTACTAGCTCTGCTACTGGCTCTGCTGCTGTTCATTGGATCTACTATTGCTAGACCTAGAATTGCTACAAGTATAGTTGTGCTAGACCGGCAGGATCAACAACTACCTAAGAGAATAGTAGGGTTAATTAATCAGCTCGTAACTTAACCCCCCACCCCCCCAAAAAGAATAGTTATCTACTGACTACCTAGCCGAATGGTAGGGGCCTGATGAACCATCCCAACAGGGTGGTTCATCGGGAGGAGATAGTTGGGAGGGACTATAGTTGGGTGGGAATTGTGGTTCAGAGAATTTCCTTAAGATGAATATAGTCGGTGCGAAGCACAAGGGGGGTCACTTTTGAGGGGCAACAGGGAACTTAGGAGGACTTCAAATTGTCCGCGATCAAAATGATCAATGGAGAGATGGTTTGATCTATTATTCCCCCCCACCCCAATTGACGTTGGGTCACAACTAATCTACCTCTTGATTAATCAGTGCCCCCCCTTTCTATAGTTTCCTAAGGATGCATTCATTTTGAAGAAACCAAACTATAGTTTCCCACCCTGCTTACCCAACTAAACTATAGTTCCCACCCCAATCCATAGCCCCTCAAATTTTATGGTAGGGAACTTGCTAACATACATCCATAGCCCCTGAAATTCTATGGTAGGGTGCCTGGTAGTTTAGTTAATTCATGAATTAATCAACCTGCTAGCCCCTTAAGCGCTTCAAACTATAATGGGGGGCCTGCAAGGGGGTAGATTAATTGATGGTAGGATAGGTATTAGTTGCTAGCATACATCCATAGCCCCTCAAATTTTATGGTAGGGAACCTGCTAGTTGACTTAATACGGAAATTAATAAACCCCCATAGAATTGTAGGGCCCCTACTCTAGCAAGTTAATTAATCTCTCACATACATCCATAGTCCCTCAAATTTTATGGTAGGGCGCTTGCTAGTTGAAATAGTTGCTTGCTAGCCCCTTCAGCATTTAATTGTGACTTTCTCACCGATTTGGAAGTAGGGTGGGAAACGAGAAAGGCTGATTAATTATTGGGTCTTGATATATTTTCTTTCATTAGGAGGCTGATTAATTAGTGGGGGGGAATTATAGGGCGTGTGTGGGGATGGGCGGGGGGCTCCCAAGAGGTAGATGTCATTGGATCCCCCCCACCCTACTATAGCAATCGAGTCTCATGTGTGGGGATGGGCTTATTCCCACCCACTCAACATTATAATCCCCGGGTGGGAGGGAATCATAGTTGCCCCAACTACTATTGTTGCAGTCGAGTCTCGATGAACAAGAGCCTGTAAGTCGAGTCTCGATGAACAAGATCCTGATGGTCAAGTGTCATAACTACATATAGATAGATAGAGGGGCCCACCCACCCTGACTATCTCCTCCCGATGAACCGGTTATATTCCCTCTATTTTTCTAAAGGATTCGGCCAGTACCCACTGGAATGAAAGAGCTCACTGGAACTAGACTCCTATTTGTGAAGGAAGAATCAAACGAGGGGGTGGGTGGGAGGCAATAGTTGGGCGGGGTGGGTGATTGTTGTTGGGTGGGTGGGAGGAGATAGTTATCACTTCATTCAGTTTATCCAGAACTATACTATTCCCTCTATGCAGGGTGGGGGGGATTAAAGGGTAGTGCCTGTGAAAGGATATGTCATTAGTCCAGCTACCTCCGATGCTCTCATGTTCGACCAAAAGCCTTCCAATAATATATTTGAGGGGCAGTACCAAATGCAGATCCACCAGATCAAGTTCAAGCAGCTAGCATTCCATTCAAGTAGTTGACTCCTACTACCCTTCCCTACCAACCACCTCATATTGATTCTGGAGATGTGCTTCCCTGCATGCAGGGACAAAAGACTAATGACCTGTATCTGTAACCCCCTGCTGATGGGCTCCCAACGGATAAGGAGATGAAGAAGTTGTTCGACCTTGGTTGACTGTCATGCACTCGACTAACTGATCCCTCCTTTCAACCTCCTGTCTCACAACCAGAATAAAGAACCAGCCTTCCCAACAACAACTATAATAGCCGTTGCCTTTCTCGATTCTATACGTAACATGCCAACGAACCCCACCGACCATATGGCCATAGAATAGTAGGGGAATGGGGGGGTGGGAGGATATTATAAAGGGCGAATAGGCTTACTCTAGCAGGCTAATTCATTAAGGCTACCCCGGAGGAGATAGTTGCCGCCTATAGTTCAAAGGAGAGGCATGTTACGTATAGAATCTGAACCCCCTTTAGAATAGTAGGGCCATAGAATTTGCCGGGGCCCACCCCCCTTTAGAATAGTAGGGCCTCGCCCTCCCCTATTCTAGCTCGATTCTAGAACTATTTTAGAGTGCAAGCTGAGTCCGACCGAGTCGATGGGGGACCCCTACCATTCTATAGGCCTAGCGAGCTGCTTGCCTTTAGAATAGTAGGGGACTCGAATGAACTGATTTGAGCCCTACAATTCAATCGGGGTATCTTGATTGTAGGGGCCCGGAGATATAATTGTGGGGCCCCCAAGCTCCATTATAGCCCGGGTGTTCATGGGAATAATATGAAAAAGGCCCCCCCCACCCAACTTGATAGTTGCCATTCGAGCAGTAAATGGCATCAGTAAATAACTATACCCCTGCAATTATAGTTGCTAGAATCGAGCTAGAATAAGGCCCTACCATTCTATAGGCCCTACCGGGACTAACCGAGCCTAAAGAAACTACAGGGTGGCTGGTTATACTAGCGAGCTGATTAATTACCCGTAGGGCAGAGAATGCTGGCGTAGCCCATTTCTCCCCATTCTTGCACTTGGATGGCAATGAATCAGGAACATATATCTCGTAGAATACAGGGCTCATGCCTATAGAATGGTAGGGAAAGGTACCTGTTCTCTCTATATATTGAAGAAGGTGGGCAACTAGAATTCCCTAGAACTAAGATCAGGGTGGGAGGGAGCTATAGTTCCTTATTCTAGCTTATTCTAGCGGGCTTCAATCAAGCCCTACAATTCTATGGGACTGATTAATTAAGCCCCTAAAATTCTATGGCCCTACGTGGGTAGATTAATTTTTGTGGTTAGGGCAATGAAAATTCCCTCCTTAATTTTGTGCACCATTAATTAGTAAATTAAGAAACCTGCTTTGCCTTAGGATTAATGTTCTTGCCTTTCCCTAAGATGAATGGGCTGGTGGGGTTTAGCAAGTGGCATTAATCTTAAGGGAAAGCAAGAAAATTAATCTTAAGCTAGCCCTTAAAATAGTAGCAGGGGGCAATTAATCTACCTCAACTAGAATCTCCCTCCCACCCAGATCTATCATTCCAGGGATTTTAGTTAGACCACCCACCTTGTTGCCCCATCGAATCGATCTCGGCCCTACCAAGATTGATCTCAAGATCGATCTTTGGCACACCCTACCTTCCTTTAGTCATCCAGGATCGATCTCACTATTGCCTCCCACCCACCCTAGATCGATCTCAACTAGATCAAACAACTGATAGTAGAGATCGATATTTGACATGCCCTACCTTCCTTTAGTCATCTAGGATTGATCTCACTATTGCCTCCCACCCATCCACCCCATAGGGGCCTCTGTGTGTGGGGTTGGGTGGGGGGCATGGGCCAACCCCAACTAGTTCCAATGCTGCAATTGGTGGTGCTCATTGCCCGATGTGGACAAGTGACTTCTTTCCTTCTGGGTCCCCGTAGGGCTTGACAATCATAAGTTGGGTCTATCTCTTTATTATATGATGCATCCGATGAACCCTATCTCTACTCTTGCTACTCTTCTATTGCCCTTGCTCCTGGTACTATAAATGCTTCTACTATTTTCAACCTCCCTGCATGTAGGGGGCAGGTAGGAATGGTGCCACTGGGATAGGCAGGAGAGCAAGCATCAAACACGGTTAACCCCCGGGACCTCGCATCGTAGACAATAGAAAAGGCAGGTTCTGCCCCTAAAATTCTATGGCTCAGTGCTGGTGCATCAAAGCAGCCTGATGCAAATACATAGCCAAGAGCGAGCTGAAGACCTTCATGATCAAGACCTTCTCTTTCTCTTTCTTGCCTAGCAACCTGACTTAGCAGCCCCTACTATTTTAAGGGGACCCAACAACCATTGTTTACCCATAAGCAAGGGAAGGTACAAGGGGCGGGTGGAAGGAAGAAAGGGGTTGCAGTGCATCCATAAGCGGTACATCCATAAGCAAGTGCAGGTGCAACAATAGTTCCAGATCCAGGTGGTGGTGATGAATATCCAGAGCGAACCGAAGATCCATACCTTCGTGAGCTAGATCCAATCTTTGATAGGGATAGGGGTCCTATCTTTGGTACGTGAGATCGAGACCCATAAGTAGCAGCACTAGTAGCATAAGTCGATACAACACCAATAGTTTCTCCAACACCTATTCTAGTAGCAGAGGTTGCATATCCAGTCGCAGGTGATTCTATTGATCTAGCCATGGAAGAGCTAGAAGAACCCTATCCAGTTCGAGATCGAGACCCAGAAGCAGCAATAGCAAAGACAAGAGTGGGAGCATAGGCTAGGGCAGAGGCTAGTGCACCTAAAGCACATGAAGCATCTCTCAGAGTAGTTCCATTAGATCCAAAAGCATAGGTTTGGGTAACATCTTATATAGAAGCATTAGTAGATTCTACCCTTACCATTCTATAGGGATTCAGTCGATGCCCTACTATTTTAAGGGTTGATCCAGTGGATCCACCCCTACTATTCTAAGGGACTCAGTAGATTCTTTTGATCTTGTTGATTATGCTTATGCAGTGGATCTTGTTCCAGTAGATCCAGTACCAACACCAGCAACAGTAGTAGTAGAGCTAGCATCCGTACTAGAAATAGACCCAGAAGTAGATGAAGTAGCACCAATAGCAGAGTTAGAAGCAGCTAGAGCATCAGTGGCAGAGCCCCTTTGGAATAGTAGGGTTGATTAATTAGCCTACTTCCCTTAGGATTAATGTTCTTGCCTTTCCCTAAGATGAATGGGCCGGTGGGGTTTAGCAAGTGGCATTAATCTAGTAGGTCTAGAAAGCAAGAACATTAATCCTAAGCAGTGGTAGTTTTTGATCCAGATCCATAAGAGGCAAACCCAATTGCGTAACCTCCAGGAGAAAGAGATAGAGATCCATGACCCATTGATCTGGTTGGTTCAGTAACACCAACATTAGTAGCATCAATAGCTTCGGTAGCTAGAGAAGCAACACAAGCAACATACCTAGGAGAATTAGTTGTTCCTATGCAGAAAATCCACCACATGGATAACAAACCACATATGGGGAATGACCACCACATGGGGAATTCCTTGGAGAATAACTTGGAGAGTGGATAATTCATAAAGGAATACCTCACTCGTAGAATACCTCAGAGAAGACCTATTGTAGCATAAACTGCTGCCCCTGTTGGAAGATAGCCCATCCCTACAGTGGATAGAACCCACCCCTATCCACTGTGGTTTTCGTGGTCAAATCCATCCTGCACCTCCTAACTTCTGCCTAATTAATAAACCTGCTAGAATAATTAATCAGTACCATAGAATTGTAGGGAATCTGCCCCCATAGAATTATAAGGCTATGGGTGGAAGGGAAACTATAGTTGCAACCCCACACATTCATTAATGACATTCATTAAGAAACCCCCAACCACCTCCTCCTCCCACCCACCCAACTATATCTTCCCACCCTACTGCCCCTCCAATGCTTCGCACCCACCCTATAAGCCTTAGTTGCTAGAGTAACAATTATAGTTGCATCCATAAGCTAGAATAAGGAATTGGCACATTCGGTTAGGGTGGGTGGGAGGAGGATACGGTAAGGTTCTTGCCCCCGGGCCCAAGAAGATCCCAACCCATACTTTTTTTATTGCTACTCCCAAGTTTCCCTGGCCTCCCTACTCATCTCACCCAACAACAATCACCCTCCCACCCATCCCAGAAAGGGCCTCCCACCCTGCCGCCCCCTCCTAAATTCTACCATTATTCTAAAGGGTGATAAATGTCAGAATTATAGCTATAGAAATAGGGAGATAGGGGGCCCTCCAGAGTCCCTCAGCTCAATCTATCCCGCAACTACTCTTCTAGTGTAGGCTTAGTTTCTCGATAGGTATAGGTTAGTGCCAGGTCCTCATACCTAGATCTATAGTGACCTTGCAGAGGAATTCAAGGACCCATCTAAAGAATATCAGTAGACAGTAGAGGGGTAAATGTAGCATAGCCTTGTTTCATTAAGAAGGTTTTAATGGATGGGTAACTATACCCCCACCATGCAGGGGGAATGGGGATAAATAATTGGGTGGGAAGAGACCAATCCCACTTAGGAATATGCTCTACTCATTCTGATGAGATCCCTAGACCTACTCGATGGTGGGGAAGATCCAGACCAACATCAATCATTAGAAGGTTTTGAGTGATGTTGAGAGAGAGCCCGATATCGGTATCAACAAGCTCTACTACAGTTCCATCCAACTATAAATATAGATAGTTGGCTCTGCATAGTTATCCATACCACTTAACATATTGGCTAGGTCAAAAGTCTCAGAGGAGTACCAATCGCTACAATCCCCATGGATGGGTGGGAAGCTATAGTTGTGGGCACATTCATTCTGATAATTAGTCAACTATAGCCTCTCCAGCCTAAGTTAACACGGTTAGGTTGGGAGTGTAGCATCTCTAACATAGATAAGACTTGTGTTCCAAGTAGGGGGTATAGCTAGTCTTATAGACATAATATCTTGATAGATAGCTGACGTAGCCCTTCTTTCTGATCCATGCTAGACCAGAGAAGTTTCCCCCTAACTATCTAGTAGAGCTAAAATGAATAGTTGAGCCCCAGAGATTGGAAAAAAGTAGGGGTTCTAAAGGTTAGCCCTCAGAACGCTAAAATGGTTATTCTAGCCCCCAATAATCTAGTAAAGGGTGAGACTAATTAATTCACATGCCTTCGGCACTGACCATTTGGCCTTACCCTTCCCCCAACTAAGGCTTATAGGGTGGGCGTGAAGTGTTGGAGGGCTAGCCGGCTGATTAATTAACCCTATGATTCCCTCCCTGAAATTAACATGCTAGAGTAAGCAATGCTATGGGTGGGAGGGAAACTATAGTTCCAACCCCACACACGCCCCTACTATTCTATGGGTGAGCCTATAGAATAATGGCCATTAATCAACTTGCAATTATAATTGCTAGAATACGCTAATGAAAGAAAATATATTGAGACCCGAATGGGAGGTAGATTAATTGAGCTATTCGAGGGGTTCCATAAGCGCCATTTATCTGTAGGGGGTTGGGGAAGTAAAATTCAACTATAATCCCCACCAACTAAGATTCCCTCCCTCCAAGCAGGGTGGGTGGCCCTTATTCTAGGTTGGGATTGGGAATTATAGTTGGGTGGGGGCTAAGGTTCCCAACGAATCTATAGTTCTGGGTGAGGGCGTTCATCAAATGAGGGTTTCTAGATGAAAAACCCAGTATCGGAGAATCCTAGAACCAAGCATTCTCTCGAAAGATGTAACAACTACATTATATCGACTTGGCTTTGATAGCAAGATAATCTCCCTCCTCTCCCAACCCCCCCACCCCCCATTATAAGTTGAGATAGGAACTAGTCCATGCATGAAGAGCTAACAACATTTCCCACCTTGTAGGATTGGTTGACCTAGTAGTAAGAAAATGGATTGCGTTTCATTGAACCGTAGTCTCTTCCCCTCCCATGGATATCATATCTTAAATGGGATAGCCAACTACCCCTGGCCCCCCCAAGGCCATATGGTCGGTGCCGAAGGCACAACCTACTTTCCCTAAGACGAATGGGCCGGTGGGGTTTAGCAAGTGGCATTAATCTTAAGGAGGTAGATTAGAACTATAATTCCCACCCACCCTGATTATAGAGGGGTGGGAAATTAGGAGGATATAGAGCTATTCCTATGAACACCCTAGAACTATTGCTTCTGCCATAGAATAGTACGGGCCCACTCGTTATGTTCCGTCCTCCCACCCTGGAACTATTGCTTCTACCATAGAATAGTAGGGGCCCACCCCAATTTATAGCCAGGTGGGCGAGAATTCTAGAACTAGAATTCCCCCCGTACTCTAACAAGTTGATTCCATCAAAATTTGAGGGGGGGTTGGGTGGATATAGAAGTGGTGGCCCCCTACCATTCTAAAGGGCTAGCAAGCTCCCTACAATTCTATGGCATTCACTAATTAATAGGGAGGAGATAGTTGCCACCTATTCATACGAACATGTTACATATAGAATCTAGAATCTAGTCTAACCCTATACCCACATGAACACCCTGTAGGCATGTTACGTATAGAATCTGGCCCAATGATGTTTTTAGAGGGCCAAACCTAAGACGTATCTATATCCTCCGCCCCCCTCGGTGGGGCTGGCTAAGAATAGGCGTCACTCTTTTGGCAGGCCAATTAATTAAGGCCCCTACCCCTACTATTTTATCCCCCTACCCCTACCCATGCCCTTCTATTTTAATGGACCTACCCCCCCACATGGCCCACCCTTCTAATAGTAGGGGAATCGAGGCCCCTATCAATTCTATGGGAAACCTACTGCCAATTACCCTAGCAAGCTGATTAATCTAGAAATGGATTTGAGATTTGGCCCCCTTGCCTAACAACCTACCCTTTAGCGCTCAGCCTTACCTCCTCGATTAATAGTTGTTCTTTACCGCGTGCGATAAAGAATTAAGTAACAAGCTAGCCATAGAATAGTAGGGGTCACCCAAGGAATGCCTTCAGCATAGACCATATGGAACTATAATGGGGGGGTGGGGTTGGTGTTACGTATAGAATCGAGAAACAGCGGGCTATCACCCTTCGATGCTAGCCGAATAGGCTTACTCTAGTAGGCTAATTAACCCTATTCCCCTCAAATTCTATGAGGCGACCACCATAGACTCAGTCGGGTAGTTGCCCCTACTATTCTATGGGGAGCCCTTACTTAGGCTCGAATTAACTTGCTAACCCTACCAGGGGGCAGGAGGCAGGTGGGTCAGGCCCCCCCACCCGGGTGGGAGGGAATCATAGTGTTTCTCTGCAGGTCAGTAGATTATTGTTAATATGCCTTGGGAAAGCAGGTTAATTAATTGACCAATTCTATAGGCACGAACAGTAGGGAACCCCCAGCCAAATAGTAGGGTGAGTTACTCTAGATTAATTAGCCTGCTACAGAAGGAAAGGCAGGCGTTCATTAATTAGAGGTAGATTATGGTGTTGGCATGTTACGTATAGAATCACACCCTACCATACTCGCCTTAGGTCAACTATCAGATGGGAGGGATAAGAAAGTCTATATTCGACAATGAAGAGGATTAAGAGTAGGGGTAGGGGTGCATCGAATGGATAGGTAACAATAGGGCACTGTTCGACTCGAAGAATTCTAGTCGGTATCTCGAAAAAAGAGCTTTGTTCTTGTGTGTGCCCGCCATTACTCATAATCTCAAGGTTCATCACCCAGAGTGAGTGTAACACCCGCCAGATCCTCCTTTTTAGAGGAGCCTGACCCCCATATAATTGTAGGGCTCGAATCAATTCATTCGAGTCCCCAGCCCTTCGGGACCGACCTATTCACCCATAGAATAGTAGGGGGCGAGCAACTCCCTAGGCCTATAGAATGGTAGGGGGTCCCCAGCCGACTCCGTTGGCACTCAGCTTGCACTCGATAGTTGTTAGCCAATTTGAGTAATTAATCAGCCCTTTACAAGCCCTTTCCCGTCATTAGAGTTTTCTGCCTTCGACAACCGACCATATTGGCCTTAGGTCCCGAAGGGCTGGGGGTAGGGGTGAATTAAGAAACCTGCTAGCCCTTTAGAATGGTAGGGGGCTAGAATAAGAGGGGTGGGTTGGAAACTATAGTTCAAGTTGTACCTCCTAAGAAAAAGGAAGGCCAGAGTGATACTGGATCTCCCACCTCATCAAAGCAACTAGAATTCCTTCCCACCCATCTCGTTATGTGCTCTAGGGAAGTACTGTCCATCCTCTGGAACTGGTTGGCTACTAAGAAGGTAGGATTAAGTTCCCCCACCTATCCTTCTTCCCCCTACCTACTATTCTAGCCAACAACAATGTTATGTTAGTACGGTGGGTGGAAATAGTAAGGCCCAACCCATCCCTAGAACTTAGGAGGATAGCCGAGGAATGGTAGGGTAGTTCGATAGGAACAGTTGGATGATGACATGACTAGATTCTATATGGGGGTGACTGGCTCAATATTCTATCTGGGATACACTTCCAGCAGGGCCGAGTTGGGGTCCAGGGCAGCTATATATAGATAGTTGGCTCTCAACCGCATGCTATCCTTTTCTCTAACTCATCATCCTACCACTCCTCTATTCTATCCTGGGATCTCCTCCCCGGTTAGGAGTTTGAGTCTTTCTCGCTGGTGGCACTAGTGAACCAACACCAGTGGAGGGTTTGGCATAGGGGTTGGTCTTTCGATCTTATAGACATGGAGAAGTGGGGAAGGGGTGGGGAACAACTACAAGTATCACTGAGAGGATTGAAATAGGAAAAAAGGGGGTTGGGATCATATAGATCAATTAAGCAATCCAAAAAATTTGCAGGCCAAGCGGGTGGGGGTCGAGCGGGTAGTTATTTCTTTATCCCTATAGTTCCCACCCACCCTGCATGCCATTTCTATCAATTGGTAGGGTCTAGCAAATCCATACATCATAACCAACTAGCCATAGAATAGTAGGGGCCCCCCACCTAGGCCTCCCACCCACCCAATTTAATTAATCTACTGACTCCCAGTGCTTTGTACCCACCCATATGTGCCTTAGGGGCCTGACCCTCCTTATCCTAGCAGGCTGATTAATTACTCCCACCCACCCCACCTATAGAATGGTAGGGGGCCGAATGAATTGAGGGAATTCAAAATGAATGAAGGTTCTTTAGGTGCATTTCCTTGGGGACAATGACACAACTCAGAGCAAGCAAGCAAGAAGGGGCTGGACGGGGATGAGAATGAAACAAGGTAAATAGGCTCTAGATCAATGGAAGGAAGATACCAAGTGGTGTTGCCAGGTGATAGTTGTCGCACAATGATCATGCCACTGTTATAACCAGTATCTTCCTACCTCAATTATAGGGATAGTAGAGACAACTGAGGGAATGTATTCTATCCCCCGCTGGAGAAAGAGGTTCATCGGCTATCCAACCCATGATATGCGGATCGATCCAGGGATCTTTGAACAGCTTGACACCTACAAAGATGGATAAAGAGAAATCTAGGGAAGGGGCAATGCGAATGGGTCATGTCATGCTCAAGATGGTCAGCATCATCCTGCAAATAGATAACGATTTCAGGGAGAGAAAGGAAGTGGGCGGGGGTGGGTGGAATGGTGAGGTGAAAGAATAGGCCAATAGTCGCCCCGTGTATGTAGAGAGATAGATATGGCATGGTGAAGTCAGTGATCTAGTTTCCTCTCACGGATGGCTATAGATATATAGGCACCGAGCCCCGATGGATCCCCAGTCAGAACCTCAGATCGAGGTGGCCCTTCTTTTTTTCTATTTAGGATAGGTGAATGATAGTATTGAATGGGGGAAGTTGATCGAGTCCAAGGTCC
>VDFB02127517.1:36299-108967 GCA_007258455.2 Sequoia sempervirens
GCAAAGTCAACTCGACCTTTTATCTAGGTTCTGCTATGTCGTGTCACGTGTCTACTCCTCACAACCCCGAGTCTCTGCATTCCTTTGCATTCCAGGAAACTTCGCTATGCTTCCATGTGTTGCAACTATGGGATACTTTTGATCATATTTTCTTGATGCCTCATCAGGCTCCAAGGGGCTGCCACGAAGCCCTTATTCCTAAAAAGCTTTGGCGGGCCCCACAATTGCTATATGTGATGTACACTTGCTACGTGTCTGCCATTCGCAAATCTTTCAGTGCAGAGATGAAGTAGCAACCTTGGGCAGCGAAATGCTGCCATGCGTCTCTTTTGCACCCGGCTGGTAATCATTCCTTCTATTGTTGATGAAGTGTTTGGCCCTTTCGACACATGTAGAATTAATTCAATTCCTCAATGGAAAAAGAAAAGGGTTCATACGGGCAGCGAAAGGCTTCCACGTGCCTAGCCAGCGGATCTCATATTCGGGAGATGGACTAGATGAACTAAATGATGCTATTGGCCACTGCGTGTCATAATCATTCACATAGGAGGGTGACACTTATCTAATCAGGCCTTGTTGGGACCACCACCATCATTTTCAAAGGACACACCTATTCCTGGAATGACCGGATGCTTGGTTCCAGATCAATTCTGTTACGTCTTTGGGAATATTTTGATTCTTGCATCATTGCAAGGGGATTGTGAAATCTTTTCTATTGCTGCTCTCTGAGGTGGTGGGGGTTTTTCCCTGCTATATATACTTTTCTCTATTATGAGAAAAAGGTCCAGAATTTGAAGGAAAACGCTGATTTTAGTAAAAGATGCCAAGTCTTTATTGTTGTTTTATGTTATTGCAAAAACTCTCAGAATGTGCCAATTGTTTGACCTTTCTATTTTTTATGCTATTTGATCAAACTGTAAACTGTGATTTTTATTGTTTGGACATTTCATTTAAGAACTTCTATATATGTTGAATGCAAGTTTGTTGGCCTAGACCATGTCCAATGAATCTTCTTGGCAATAGGAATGTGTGCAATATTATTTTATGTCAATAAATGGATTTTCTATGCTATAATCTTAAGTTTTTGATGTTCTAGAACACTACAACACCATCCAGGCCCTTAGATCTATCATTTATCGTGCCTATCATTAATTCTTCGCGCATCACCTTAGGTTAGACTTTATTTTATTATATTTGTTTCCTTTTCCCTTTCAAACCCCCATTATAGAAGAAGTCAGCTTCTCTAAAAACTCAGAGGTCACTCAGTTTAGTGCAAAAGGTCCCCCATAAACTGAGTTTCCCATAAGAAAATGTTACCTCGTCAAATTTTAGCATCAACAAATACCATAAAGACCTAGTTCATACATGCAAAATCTCTATCCTCTACCAATTAATTAAATTTTAGGAGAAATAATTGCTTAATTTTTAGTGAGAAATTGTATAAACTTTATTTCTTTTGATTTCTTGAAGTATTTTTCCAATATGGATTTAATGGGTTGTTTTAAGTGTTTTGTAGATAATAATCGGTCAATCAAAGTTGCAGATTGAAGCATCCAGCTAGCACGTGCTCCAGAACAGGCTGAAGATATACATTGGAAATATACTCTAGAACTTCAAGGTGATGGACCGAAGATGTAGTTGTTCTTAAAGTTGTTATTTTTTTTATCCTTTGAATTAAAGACTTTATAGCTCGACTTGAGCCTCTTAAATACTGTGTAATAGGTTTAAAGATATACGAGTTATCTGTAGATCTATTCCAGATATTATCAATGGTTATCCACACCATCTGAAATATAGGATGTAGTTATAGTTTCTCTATAAAAGATATGATCTCTAGAAGTAACATATATAATGAAAAGTAATGTTATACAGTTGTTAGAATATTTTCGAGGTTGATGAATAAAGAGATTGTTATCTAAAATTCTGAGTTATGAGTCATGGATGATAACTACGATTGAAAGAAGTGTTTCTAAAATAGTTGTGAATGTGATTTGAGAATGAATGTGATAACCCACGAGCTGGCCACTCGATGGGAGTAGATAAGTGTTTTCTTTTATTATAATTTTTTTCTGTAGAGAATCATTAAGTTTACTGTTATGAAATTTTAGTTCTGAAGTATTTGTTACCTTTTCACTTCCGTAGTTTCTATTATTAATTGTTAGAATCTTTATTGTTAAGAAAATGTTTTATGGATTGCTATAAGTTTTTTTGCTTTTATAATTTTCTAGCTTCTTAGTTTAGTCATTTTTGTGCTTTTCAATTTAGTTATTATACTTTCTAAATTAGTTTTCTTATGCTTTCAGTTCAAGCATTTTCTATTTTTTTAGGAATAAATTACTTTGCAGTTTTATAGTTAGACAATTTGAAGTTAGAATTAATATTAAGTTGTTCTTAAAAGTTAGAAAACCTAAGGGAGATACTCCAGACTTCTTCTATTGCAAATTTCCTTGAACACTACCCGGTCGACAAATTGAATATTATATTCTAAAGTAATGGGACTTAACGATAGCCTATCAGAGGTCTAGCTTGAAAGAGGTAGACAAGAAAGATAAAATCTCCATATGAGAAATAATGGTTGCAAAATTGAAGAAGCAATTCATTCCTATTGACTAAAAATTGGAGCTGCTAAAGAAATGAAAAGTCTGAGACAATAAATGAGGATGGTGAAAGAATACATAGAGGAATTTCACAAGGTTCTAATTCAAACAGGACACTATGAGGAAAACAAAGAGAAGGTTGCTCATTATATCAACGGGCTAAAGCCTAACTTATATAGGAGGAATTGGCACTAGAGTAAGAATGACTACTATTGAGGATGCTTATCAGTTCTCTCTAAAAGTTGAAGAATGACTAAACAAGATGTTTGAGAGTAAACATAGAGGTGAAGGCCATGGTGGAAGAGCTGGTAGATGGCCATATGGAGGCCGAAGTGGAAACTAAAGGAAGGGCAAAGGAACTAGCACTGGATCCATGATCAGAAACATGAAGATTCATATCAGCCTCGTGATCAAAATAGTGTAGATCAACAGGGCAGAGGTTGGATTGGATGTGGATCAGGAAGAGGAGGTTTTAGAGGAAAAAATTTCTAATACAGAGAAGAAGGACATAGGGCTTATCAATTCCCTCAACATCAAGGAAAATAAAACAGGAGGCCCTACAAAAATGCTTGAGTTTCCCATGTAGATGAAGATGCGCTATCCTCACATTTTGAAGATGTTGAACGGGGTGAGACCCTTGTTGTCAGGAGAGCATTGTTAAATGAGGAGAAGGAACCAAATCAAAGGAAGAATCTATTTCGCACTCATTGCAAGTGTGAAGGTGAGGTTTGTAACATTATCATTGATGGAGGTAGCACAAATAATTTAGTGTCCAAAGAAATGGTCAGTAAATTTCAGTTGGAAAGGAAAAGGCATCTGAATCCATATTGAATTGTGTGGTTGCAAAAGGATCAAAGAGCATTGGTCAATGAGCAATGTCAGATAAAATTCAAAATTAGTAATTATCATGATGAGGTTCTGTGTGATGGCATACCTATGAGCACCTGTCACATGTTGCTAGGCAGACCCTGGCAATTTGATCGGCGAGCAGTGCATGATGGACATGCTAACACATATTCGTTAACAAAGAATGGTGTTCGGAATAAGTTAAAACCTTTAGAAGATGCAGGAGAAAAGGTATGCAGTAATGCAAGGATTTGTTTGGTTGATGGAAGAAAATTCTTGGAAGGTATGAAACATGAGCACGTGTTTTGCATTAATTCCAAGAACTGAAAATAAAGTTAGCAACAAAGTTCTTGTAGAAGTGTGTGGTTTGTTGGATGATTTCTAGAGTATTATTTATGATAATGTGCCTGAAGGATTACCACCAGTAAGGGAGATTAGTCATTAGATGGATCTAATTCATAGAGCCAGTTTATGAATAAGGAAACCCATCGAATGACTCCAGCAGAGAATGAAGAGTTGAACAAACAAGTGCAAGAGTTGTTGCGAAAGGGATTAATTAGAGAGATTTTGAGTCCATGTGCAGTACCTATAGTAATAGCACCTAAGAAGGATAGAGAATGGAGAATGTGTATTGATTCTAGAGCCATCAATAATATTACCATCAAGTATCGGTTTCCCTTGCCAAGGATGGACGATATTATGGATTGTCTAAGTGGAGCTGATTATTTCACAAAGATTGATTTGAAGAGTGGTTACCACCAGATTCAGATCAGAGAGGGAAACGAATGGAAGACATCTTTCAAGACCAAGGAAGGCCTGTACGAGTGGTTAGTCATGCCTTTTAGGCTGACCAATGCACCCAGCATATTCATGAGACTCATGAACGAGGTATTGAAAGAATTTTTGGTTAAGTTTTTCATTGTTTACTTGGATTTTATTATTATTTTCAGTAAGACGATGGAGGAGCACTTGATGCATATCCGAGAATTTTTTAAGAAGCTAAGAGAGGAGAAGTTGTTGATCAACTTGAATAAATGCAGTTTAGTGAAATGTGAGTTAGTATACTTGGGATTTGTTATCTCAGTAGAGGGTCTGAAAATGGATCCAAAAAAGGTGATTCAAGCCATTGTGGAGTGGCCAACGCTAAGAAGCACTACTGAGGTAATATATTTTCATGGTTTAGCAAGTTTTTACTGGAAGTTTGAATTAAAGGATTCAGTAGTATGTGTGTGCCCCTAACTAAAACAATGAGATGGGATAGAAAATAATTAAAATGGAGTATAAGAGCAGCAAAGAGTCTCAATTTGCTAAAGAAGAAGGTCATGGAGTAGCCTGTTTTGGCACTCCCATATTTCAATAAAGTATTTCAGGTAGACTATGATGCCAGTGGCAACACCATCGGAGTTGTTTTAAGTCAATAAGGTAGACTTGTTGCTTATTTTAGTGAGAAGTTGAATGATGCAAAGAAGAAATATTTTGTTTATGATTAAGAATTCTACACCATAGTTCAAGCTTTGAAAAAGTGGAGACATTATTTATTGCCAAAAGAATTTTTTTTGTTTACTGGTCATTAGACTTTATAGTATTTGAAAAGTCAATGAAAATTGAATCAAATCATTTGAAGTGGGTTGTATTTCTGCAGAGTTAGACATTTTTGTTAAAGCACAGGAGTGGAAGGTCAAATAGAGTTGCAAATGCCTTGAGCAAGAGGCAGAATTTGTTAACAAAATTGTAGGTTGAAGTAGTTGGGTTTAATGAGCTCAAAATTTTGTATCCAGAAGATCCTAATTTTGCAAAGGCTTGGAAAGCTTGCATGGAACTTGTCACGTTGGATAGGATGAGATGGCTGGATTTTACATTCCAAGATGGTATGTTGTTTAGAAGAAATCAGTTGTGCATTCCCAGAAATTCCATGAGAGTGAATTTGATCAAAGAGAAGCATAGTGGTGGATTGGTGAGACACTTTGGTCGAGATAAGACCATTTCCATTGTTGGTGAACATTATTATTGGCCATAGTTCCAACAGGATGTGAAGAATTTTGTACAGAACTATAGAATATGTCAAATGGTGAAGGGAGCAAGTCAGAACACGGGATTATACCAGTCGTGACCTGTACCAGAAAGGTTATGGGAAGATATTAGCATGGAATTTTTTCTTGGTTTTCCAAGGACACAGCATGATCATGACTCCATATTTGTGGTGGTGGACAGATTTTTGAAGATGGCACACTTCATTCCATGTCATAAGACCAGTGATGTTCATGTTGCAGAATTATTTTTCAAGGAGGTGGTAAGACTACATGGTCTACCAAAGAGCATAGTTTTAGCCATCTTGGTATTCCTCTAACTCCCAAAAAGTGACAGTCACTTTTAAAAAATACCTCAAGTATCTGATACAGGAGTATCCAGGGTGAAAAGTAATCTTACATCATCAAATTTTATGTTTTTTTGTTTCAAATAAGGGTTGATCATGTTCTATTGGCAAGACTCATCCTGGAGTCTATTCGACATCCTGATAGCTATATATCGACAAGTCATGGGTTTTTATAACTTCACAACCTCCGACTAGAGGTTCTTAAGTTCATATTTTTAGCAACTTAGTGATGGAGTGATAAGGAGGAAGGAAGGGTTGTGAGTGGGACCTAGTAAGGTGGATGTGGTAGTGAAACCCAGTAAGATGAGGTCAACCGCATTGGTGGAATGTGGCGTTTGTTGACATCAGAAGGTGTATACGTGGTAGTTGTCTGCATACCCTATTAAAATTTCAATGGGGTATGATCAAGACCCGCAAGGCCAGTGAGGAATGACGGTGATTGAATGTTGAAGATCGATGATGCTCATAGTATCTACGATGGTTATCTCATTGATGTGACATTGGTGTATTGGTAGGAGTCTAAAAGATGTCCCTTTGATACAACAATAAGGAGGCTCGATGACAGATGATTGATTGAACGGTGAGTTGGCGGAATAGATGAACCTAGTGGCAACACATGGCACGATAGCATTTTTTGATTCACATCATTGTTGCTAATTGACTAGGTCAAACGAATTTACAAGCATGCAACAAATGATTGGAAAATGACTTACTAGGGAAAGAATGAGAATGCAGTCATGGAATTTTATGTAACTGCAATATACATGGATACGATGGTGCAGGAGCACCTTGGCTTAACTCCTTCATGTTTGTTTGCAATTTTGGCTTGTACTGACTTTAGCCAAGTCGGGAATGTTTGAGTGTTTGGATTGGACCTTTAGAATGTATTGTGTGTGTGGAGAATTAGTCACTAGGACTAAAATCTTCATTAGTTTATCTTATTGTTAAATTCTGCTTTATTTAGATTTGGACTGCATATGTTAAGATATGAAGCTTTATGTGTGTGTTTAACACATCCCCATTGGTAGAAGATGCTAATGGACATTAGGGAGGTTTGATTCTAATCAAGGTGTTGAGATCCCAAATGTAGGGTGTATGGGTTGCAAGGATATTGCAAAATTGCATGCAACCTAACTATTGGTTTCCTTGGAATCAGGGAAAATGCTAAGAAAAACTACCCTTGAATAGCGTGGCAAGGCATCAAAAGTGGTGTGGCTGAAAACAAGTTGTTGTATTGTAAAACAAAATTTTGGCTGTGAAACAATAGAGGACAAAATTTAGCATTTCAGATTTTTCAGGTTTACTAAAAACCCCGCGGTGTTTTCTCGATAACCGCGGAGGTTTATCGATCATATGCACCGATTTGCATTGGATTTGGTTTATTTTAACATATTCCAACCCTTTCTTTTGTGGATAGTTCATTGATTGAGAATACATGTGTTGAAGACAAGCTAGGGTTGCAAACACAGATAAAGATCGAATTTTCTATATCTACCAGGCTTTTTGAGAGACAGTGATATCAAAGGCATAATATCCACTATTTTTGTATTGTCTCGGTGTTTATAGAATAGTTTTGAATCATTTTCATTTTGTATACAAGTTACTTAGTGTAGTTTTATTGCTTTAGATCTATAGATTAGAGTTTAGGGGTTATAATAGTTGTTTTGAGCAGCAAATCTTTCCATGGCTCCCTCATAAACCCTGATCACGGGAATCTCTTGAGGTTGGTGGAATATGGAGTGGGAGCCAGTAACTTGTAAATACTTAGCTTTAGGAATTTTGTGGAGTGAAGCTAGCATTTTGAAAACCAAACCCTAGGCGAGCTTTGGTTACCCGGCTAGGAGTTTGGTAGAGAAAAGATAAGAGAATAGGCAGGGGAATAGAACATTGTACTTAATCCGTACAGTTCCAGGTGGGGTAAGATAGTATTTTCACATTTCAAAAGGATTGAGACTTCCAACAATCCATTGGAGGGATATTTGACTCAAAAAAACCAGTGAAACCCTAGGAAATAGGGCAATTAGGCCTTCCAAAAGTATGGGAATCACTTGTATGGGAATTATTAATAGCCTAAAACCAAAAGTAAGATTTAAAACCTTGAAAAGGCATGTCCGGAAGTGTATTTTGTTGGATAGGTTGTTTGAAAATTTTGTGAGAAAAAAGGCTAAAACCTAATTAGTAAGGGCTACTAGAAATAGGGCCTACCAAGGCTAATTCATGAACGTAGATTGAAGGTTTAACATCAAGCAAGATGGTTCCATTTGATATGGAAGGTGAAAAACAATGTCTCAAGCTCCTCGTAGATCTTAACAAATTGATGAAGTTGGCATCTAGACTCTTCTAGGTGTAGTGACAAAGATTGCAAGTGCAAGAAGGTGTTGAATCCTCTGAGGTTAAAGCGCAAGGTGGAAACTCTTGGAACAGAGTTATAGCAAGGTTTAGTTGGTGAACCAAGTCAGGACAGAGCCTAGAAGATTGTTAGGTTCATGGTGAAGGCAGAGTAATGTCTTCTTATTGATTAGGTGCAAGCAAACCTTGGAGGTTATCATACACCATATTGGTATAAGAGCTTAGAGTTAGATTCAAGGCTTGTGATTAATGAGCCAATCCACTGAGTTAGTAGGAGAGAATACACCAGAGGAAGGAACCATGGTGACAAATGCAGAGCTAGCAAAGAAGGTAGAAGAGCAAGAGGAAGATAACCGGTTGCTCAGAGAAAGGATATCTCAAATGGAGAGACTCTTAGATGAAGTCCAAGAAACAGCAGATAATGTGAAGGACAAGATTAAGAAGAAAGAGGAACAGGAAGCCAAGGAAAAAGAAGAGGATTTGGAGGAGGAAGCTCCAAAGCCTGATCCTGTTCTTGTAGAGGAACCATTCTTGAAGGCATTGCAGGCCTTGAGTGGTAAAGCATTTGAGGGTGTGCCACTTTTCAATGGACAAATGGACCCTGATTCAGTTGTAGACTTGATTGAGAGCATTGAGAATCACTTTGAGTGTGATGGCATAATAGAGGCCCAAAAGGTAAAGGTGGCCAAGTCAAGGTTGAGAGGAGCAGCTCTCACATGGTGGAAGTTTGTACAATCAGAAAGAGAGAAAGAAGGCAAAGGTCCTATAGTTTCATGGAGAGGAATGGTGACTAAGATAAGGCAGACCTATCTCCCTGATGATTATGAAGTTCAGTTGCACAGGAGAAGACACAATCTGAGGCAAAAAGACATGGATGTTCAAACATATACAGAGGAGTTTCAAAAATTGTGCCTTAGATCAAAAGTGGTTGAAGATGAGAGTATCAAGTTAGCAAGGTACCTAAATGGACTCAAATGGTCTATTCAAGAAGACATGAGTTTGGTAAACTTCAAATCAGTCCGCCAATGCTATCAAATGGCTTTGAAGATAGAGGAGAAAGGAAAAAAGAAGCAGGAACAAAACCCTAAAGGTAGAGGTAAAGGGAAAGACAGCAGAGGACAAAGAGGAAGTTATAGTGGAAGAAGCTCAGAACCAAGAGCCCAAGGAGAAGTCAGATTTTCTAAACAACAAGAAGGAAGCTCTAGTAGAGGTGGTAGAGGAAGAGGTTTCAGCTCCAGAGGAAGAAGTGGTGGACAAGGAAGAGGCAGCTACTTCACCAACATGAAATGTTATCATTGCAACCAATTGGGACACCCAGCCTATAGATGTCTAGAGAAAGGTAGCACTTCTCATGGAGGAGATAAGAGAACCAATTTGATTCAAGATGAGACAGCTGCAGAAAATAAACAATCTGAAGTACCCTTGAACTCAGAGGAAGGTGAGAATATCATGCTGAGGAGGACTTTGATCAAAGAACTGGTCAAAGAAGAGCCAAGCCAAAGAAGGTCCTTGTTTAGGATAAAATGAAAGATGATGGGGAAAGTATGTAAGGTCATTATAGACTCAGGTTCTACTGACAATATTGTGTCAGAGGAGGTAGTCAGCAAACTGAAATTGACAAGGATACCTCACAATAATCCTTACAACGTCACATGGCTCAATAAGGGTTAGCATGTCTTGGTGAATGAACAAGCATGGGTGGAGTTTTCAATTGGCAAGTACAAAGACAAGGTATTGTGTGATGTATTACCTATGGATGCATGTCACTTGCTCCTAGGTAGGCCTTGGCAATTTGACCATCAAGCTATGCATGATGGAGCTAAGAATTCTTATACCTTCAAGAAGGACAATGTAACCTACAAGATTCAATCTTTGTTAGAAGATACAGAGGTGCAGACAGCAGGTTCGAAGCTGCTTATAGCTGGTGAAAAAGAGTTCTTAAGAGCCTTGGAAGAAGGAGAAGGAGTTGGCTATGCAATAATGATCAAGCCAAGAGAAGTAAGCAAAGAGAAGGCAGCTGAAAAGCAAGAGTTACCCAAGGAGATTCAAGACTTGTTGCAGACCTATGAAAGCATTGTAAGTAGTGGTCAACCATCAACCTTACCTCCTAAAAGAGCTATAAGTCATAGGATAGACTTGATACCAGGAGCTACCCTTCCAAACAAAGCAGCCTACAAGATGACACCTCAGCAAAATGAGGAAATAGCTAGGCATATTCAAGAACTACTTGACCAAGGTCTTATTAGGAAAAGCATTAGTCCTTGTGCAATACCCACTATCTTAGCACCTAAGAAAGGAGGAGAATGGAGGCATTGTACTGATTCCAGGGCAATCAACAAGATAACCATCAGGTATAGGTTCCCTATCCCTAGGATTGAAGATCTCATGGATTGTCTAGGTGAAGCTAGGTACTATACCAAGATAGATTTAAAGAGTGGTTATCACCAAATTAGGATACATGAGGGTGATGAGTGGAAAACAGCCTTCAAAACCAATGAGGGTCTCTATGAGTGGCTAGTTATGCCATTTGGATTATCTAATGCCCCCTCCACATTCATGAGACTCATGAATGAAATCCTCAAAGACTACATTGGCAAGTTTGTAGTAGTGTATCTTGATGATATACTAATCTATAGTAGAACAAGAGAAGAGCACCTCCAACATATTGAGTTGATTTTCAAAAAGCTGCAGGAGGAGAAGCTGATGATCAATCTGGAAAAGTGTGAGTTCATCAAAACAGAGCTGGTGTACCTTGGATTTGTGCTATCACATGGAAACTTGAAGATGGACAGTAGCAAGGTAGAAGCCATTCTCAATTGGCCTACTCCTAAGACAGCAACAGAGGTAAGAAGCTTCCATGGTCTTGCTCAGTATTATAGGAAATTCATCAGACAGTTTAGTGCAATTTGTGCTCCTATGTTGGATACCATTAAAGGAGGAATGAAAACCAAATTTGTGTGGAATGAGCAAGCTAACAAGAGTTTTGAGTTGCTGAAGGAAAAGATAGCTACCCAGCCTATTTTGGTGTTGCCAAGCTTTGAGAAGCTATTCACCATTGAATGTGATGCAAGTAATGTAGCAATTGGAGCTGTTCTCAGCCAAGAGGGCAGACCGGTGGCTTTTCATTCAGAGAAGCTAAGTGAAGCCAAGAGGAAGTACTCTTCTTATGACCTTGAAATGTATGCATTGGTTCAAGCACTAAGGAAATGGAGGCACTACTTGCTTCCCAAAGAATTCATTGTGTACTCAGATAATCAAGCACTCAGTTTCTTAAATTCACAAGAGAAGTTGAGTCATAGGCACATGAAATGGGTGGAGTACTTGCAAGCTTACACCTTCAATATCAAACACAAGAAAGGAGCTATCAACAAAGTGGCTGATGCATTGAGCAGGAGAGTTCACACTATTCAAGAAATTTGGTTGAAGAGCATGGGAATAGATCACTTCAAAGATCTATATGCAGATGATGAAGACTTTGCTGATATTTATAAGGTATGTCTTGAGTATAAGAACCATTTCCATAGCAAATATGTTGAATATACCTTGCAAAGTGATTTATTGTTTAAAGGGAATCAGCTTTGTGTTCCTAGAGGTTCTATTAGAGAAAACTTAATACAAGAGAAGCATAATGGTGCATTGAGTGGTCATTTTGGGATCACTAAAACTCAGGAACTGGTTCAAAGGTTTTATTTTTGGCCTAAGATGAACCTAGATATCAGGAAGTATGTGGAGAGTTGTGTAGTGTGTCAAAAAGCAAAAGGCACTTCTTCAAATGCAGGCCTATACCAGCCACTACCTATCCCTTCTAGGCCATGGGAATGCTTGAGCATGGACTTTGTAGTTGGTTTACCCAAGACAAGGCAAGGTATGGACAATGTTTATGTTGTAGTTGATAGATTCAGCAAAATGGCTCACTTTATACCCTGCAAAACAACCAATGATGCCAGTCAAATAGCCTCACTTTTCTTCAAAGAGATACTCAAAATTCATGGTTTACCAATCAGCATTGTATCAGATAGGGATACCAAGTTTATGAGTCATTTTTGGAAGACTCTTTGGCAGAGAATGGGCACTAATCTATCCTTTGGATCTGCATACCATCCCCAAACTGATGGTTAGACCGAAGTTGTGAATAGGACACTTGGAAACCTTCTGAGATGCTTGACCAAGGAGTATGGTCAACAATGGGATCAGATTATTGGTCAGGCTGAATATGCTTACAATGATACAATGAATAGATCTACAGGGAAGAGTCCCTTTGAAATTGTGTATGGTTTTCACCCTAGAGGTGTTTATGAGCTGAGAGAATTGAAGGATGGAGTCAAGGGAAGTGGTTATGCAGATGACTTTGCCTGTGCAATGCAGGAAATTCATGAGACAGTCATAAAAACCTTGACAGAGAATACCATGAAACATAAAACCAAAGTGGATAAGCATAGGAGAGAGGTTCAGTTTAATGTTGGTGACCTAGTGATGGTGCATTTGAACAAGGCTAAATTGCAGAAGGGAGTTCCTCACAAATTGCAGATGAAGAGGATACGTCCATGTCCTATCTTGGACAAATATGGCAACAATGCAGTCAAAGTGCAATTACCAGATGACAGTGGACTGTCCCCTGTTTTCAATGTTGCAGACCTTATGCATTACAAAGTGCCACCACAAGATTTGGATCAGACACTCCATGAAGTCAGTCAAGAAGTAGGAGAACTCAAACTACCCCCTGTTACAGTCAAACAAGCTGATCAAATCTTGGACACAAGGGTCTATAAGAAGACTAGGACCAAGGAGTACAAGGAACATCTAATACAAAGGCAAGGACAACCTGAAGTTGATGCAATATGGATCAAGGACGCATAATTCAAGAAGTTGGGAGTTGATCCTAACTTGCTCAATCCAAGGATGGATTGAATCTTTCTGTTTTAGGGAGGATGGTGCAGGAGCACCTAGGCTGACCTCCATTTTGGTTTGCAATGTTTTGGCTTGTACTAACTTTAGCCAAGTCAGAAATGTTGGTGTGTTCAGATTGGACCTTTAGAATGTATTGTGTGTGTGGAGGATTAGTCACTAGGACTAAAATCCTCATTAGTTTATCTTATTGTTAATTTCTGCTTTATTAAGATTTGGACAGCATATGTTAAGATATGAAGCTTTATGTGTGTGCTTAACACATCCTCATTGGTAGAAGGTGCTAATGGACAGTTAGGGAGGTGTTTGATTCGGAATCAAGATGTTGGAGATCCTAAAATGTAGGGTGGTGGCGAAGTTGCAAAGATAATGCCAAATTACATGCAACTTAACTGTTGGTTTCCCTTGGAATCAGGAAAAATGCCGAGCAAACTGCCCTTGAATAATGGAAACGGAATCAAGAGTGGAGTGTGTGGCTCAAAAAAGAGCAGTTAGAACATTGTAAAAAGGATTTCTATTGAAAAAGAATAGAGACGGTTAACAATTTCTATTTTTTTCTGTGATTTCTGAAAACTCCGTATGTTTTCAGAACTTTGATTTTTATGTTTTAATGCATAGTTTTGGGCGTGGAAACAGAGTTCACTTATCTTATGTTAGTATTTAGATCTTGTAGATATTTCATTGAGTAAGATCCCATGCATTGTAGTTAATTTTTTGATTGCAAACAATAGGTAAAATATGTATTTTCTGTATCTACCTGTGCATTGTGAGAAATAGTGATCTTTTGGACACTGTATTTAATGAATTAATATTGTGTTCATGTCATAGAATAGTGTAGAATATTACTCCATTTGTATTTGGTGTTCTTGGAGTAGATTTGATGTTTCTAGGTTATAGACTAAAGTGTAGGGTGATAACTTTTGCTTTGAGCAATGTAGATAAAAGAATGGCTCCCTTCTAAACTCTACCCACGGGATTTTCCTGAGTCTAGTAGATTATGGAAGGGAAGCCTCACTTTTGTAAATATTTAATGACAGGTAGGGTAGGGAGTGCAACAACAATTCAAAATCTCAAACCCTAGGCGAGCTAGGAATGCATGGTTAGGAGTTTGAGAATAGGAAAGTATAGAGCATAGGCAGGGGAAGGGGTTTGTGTACGGAATCTATACAGTGTCAGGAGGTTTTTGGCCACATTTTGATAGGTTAAAAGAGTTGAATCTTCAAACATTCCTTTGGATGAAGATTTCTAACAAGGAACAGGGAAACTCTAGAAGATAGGGCAATTAGGCCTCCTCTCCAAGGGTGTTGGAATCCACTATATGAAACAGATGAAGGTCAGAAAACTATTGTAAGATTTAAAACCCTGAAAAGGGTGTCTGAAAATGTATTTTGTTTGATAGGTTGTGTGGCAAGTTTGAGAGTAAAAGGCCAAAAATGGACTGGTAAGGGCTAGTAGGATTTAGGCCTCACCTAGGCAGTTTCATGAAATCGGGTGATTTGAGGTTTAAACACCAGGCAAGATGCGTCCATTTGGAGGTGAAATGCAAGAAACCAATGTATCAAGCTACCCTACAAGCAGTTCTAGCATGATGAAGAAGTTGGTGCTTAGATCCTTCTAAGTACAAGGAAGAGCCATTGTTTACAAAAGGTGTTGAATCTTCAAGGGTAAAGTACAAGGTTGAAAGCTCCCTGAGAAGAGTTGGAGCAGGACTAGAGCAGTCTTTTAAGCTAAAAAAGGAATCCTTGGTAGCAAGTTCCAGGTAGGAGACAGTGGGAAGTTTCCTAGAAGGCAGTACAAGCAACCCTTGGAGTTTTAATACATCACCTGCCAAAGGCAAGGGTTAGGAGGCCACCTCCCTATTGCAACCCACCCACCCTGAGAAAGAAGGTAGCCTAAGGCCTGCCTTTGGCAGCTGACCATATTGGCAACAACTATACTGGGGGGGCGGGCTACCAAAGGCAGGAACTAGAATGGGGGGGCTGCCGAAGGCAGGGCTTAGGGAAAGCTTATACTAGCTTAATCTAGCTGGCGAATTAATTTAGCGCATTAATGAACTTCTTAATTACCCTACTATTCTATGGGTAAGGTGGGGGTCCTATCATTAAGAATGTTAGGGGTAGGGGCCGGGCCCGTAGAATATATAGGCACTTGTTCCTAACCGGGCACTTCGATTGGATCGAACAACTTGAAAGCGAGTTCCACAAGATGGCTCAGTCCATCCTCCATCTGTCCTCCAGCTGAATCTATCCCTTTGTGTCACAATAAATATTGCCATGGAATAGTTACCACCGGAATGAACAGAGGTGTGATGCATCTACCTATGAATGCCTTAGGTGTTGTCATAGCCTTTGCTAGTAAATGATCTACGCCCGGAGTAGATTCGCATTTACTTCATATGGATATGGGACTGGAATTGGAGTTACCGACAAAAGTTAGCTACGATGCTAGGTTTCGATCTTGGTAAGGAACTGGACGAAGAGAACATGGTTATGACTCTTGAAAAGCAAGGTACACTATGCGAGGTGATGTTTCACCCATATGGGGATCATGCTCAGGTCTGACCTAAGTTCTCCTTATGCAGGGTGTTCATGCAGGAATCATAGTTCCTATGCAAGGGCTAAGCTCCCTCATTTAGCTTTATTGTGATTCAATAGAACCTTCCCACTTTATTAAGCCACGACGACTCACAATTGGCATTCCCCTTAGTGCCTTCCCTATTGCTCTAGTTGCCTATGCTTCAGTTGTTGTTTACTTGGATGCTTAAGTCACTTTTGCTACCTTTGCCTACTCCACTCCAGTTGGAAATGAAGAATCAACAACTGCTCATATATCGGAGTTGACATGATGTATCTAATAGACTACACCTCACCGTATCAAATCACTGATTCACCAGATTGATCAAAGCACTCATTCACCATATCGATTGAATCACCTCACCGATCGCCAACTATGGGTGGGATTTCTCATATTGTGGGAGGGAGTTTTAGAACTATATTAGCAGCTGGAACTCCCTGCACTTCGCGACTGACCTATTCTCCTTAGGGGCCCTCCCCCCAAACTATAGTTGAACTAGAGTTCCCTATGCACCACCTGGGGATTCTAGTTTCTCTGCAGAGGAGGTCTATTACATATAGAATCTAGTTTAGTTCAGGTCATTAGGTTGGCCAATAGCCCTACTGAACTCTAGTCGGATGGTGGTGCACCAAGACCCCACTATCAGTGGGGGAAAACCCCACCGACCGAGGCTTCACCACCACCCATAAAGGCATATCTCTATATCCTCCCACAAATAGAATCTACCAACTACTAGAGAACCATGGCCCCTGTGCTTCACACCCACCCCCCCTTAGAATAGTAGGGGCCTTAGGGGCCCCCCTACCCGAAACTATGATTCCCCTCACTAAGGCCATATGGTCGGTACCGAAGGCATATCCTACTAGCATAAGGTGGGAGGGAATCATAGTTCTCAGATCAACCAACCCCACCCCCCCCACCCCCCCATTATAGTTACCCATTCATCTTAGAGCATGGTCGGTGGGTAAGGCCTGCCTTCGATAGCCAACCATATTGGCCTTAGGTTGCCTTCGGCAGGCCTTAGGTCGCGAAGCGCTAGATGGTGGGGTCGCTACACCTGGGGCGGCCTAGGGTGACCTAGGGGCCCTCGTCCTATCACACTTTATTTCATTCCATGAAATAAACCCTGCCCTACTACAACTAGAAAGGGGTGTGGTGCCTGGAACTAAAATTTGTTGGGGTTATAGCTAACCCCCTACAAATAAATGGCTAGAACCCCAAGGCCCCTACTATTCTATGGGAGGAAGTTATAGATTCTAGTTAGTTACTTAGTTATAATAGGGCCATCCATTATATACGTGATATGACCCACTATAGAAAGAAAGGGGTTGGTTGTATCACGTATAGAATAGAATATATGGTATGGTGGATGGTGGTAGATGGTGGCATCACTCTTTCTCGGCAGTGAACCCCTATCTATATCTCTGGGCGCCTGAACTAGAATTCACTGGGGTTCAGCTAGATGAACCCCCTACAGATAAATGGCTAGAACCCCAGGGCCCCTACTATTCTATGGGCCGTGAATTATAGCTATAGTGCCAAGAACTTGAGCCCCCCACCCATCCCCACACACGGGACCCTACCCTACCTATAGAGTACTAGTAATCATTTCATTAGGGTAATCATTTGGTCACGAGGCCTAGATGGATAACGAATAGCGAGTAACGAATGAATAATAGGTACCCCCCAATGCTGCAGAGTGAGGCAGAGTTCGAGAGCCGTGTAATAGGTGACCATCTCACGTGGTTCGAAGGGAACTTGAGCTGCAACGTATTGACCCCCTATCCAATTCTCGGGCCAATCCCCCTTCTGTACGACCCAAAAATGAGATTCTCATCAAATCTGAGTTTGCTACTCCAACCATTATCGAACTAATACCCATTTTGTTTAGTACTTTAGGTTCTTTCATGGCATATCATGTCAATCTCATAGCGGATTGATTCCAATGAGCCTTTCAAACTAGTACTTCCAGTAATCAACTCTATTGCTCTTTAAATAAACGCTGGTTCCCCGATCAAGTCTTTAATGACTTCATAGCCAGATCGTTCCCGTGTTTCAGATACGAAGTCTCATTCAAAGCCTCAAACAAAGGTGCTATTGAGATATTGGGCTCTTATGGAATTTCATACACATTCCGACAATTGGCCAAGCGAATGAGTCAACTTAAAAGTGGATTCATCGTGCGAGGAGTGCATTACAACCCATGGCCGCCTACCCCCTATTGAGCCCTACCCTTTATCAAGGTAGGGCTTGGCGTGGAGGTGGCTCCTTCGTTATGTGTAAATGGTAAACCCGACTCTACGAACCATCGGCCAACGATAGTGGGGGTGTTAAGATCGGAGCTTTCTAGTAGTACTAGCATGCAAGCAGAAATGCAAGTGAATGAATCCCCCTCTTTCCATGAGCCTAGATAGACCCTCACCTTCCTTCGTCAGGTGAGTGTTTTCCTTAAAGAGTGGTTATCTAGCGGGAGTCACTGCGGTAGTATGCCAGTCCCTATGGATGAGGGGATAGTCATCGAGTGCATAGGAAGCCCTCTACCATCACATTGCATTCTATTCCATATTCCATGTTGGGCCCTGGGTGATGCCCAACTATAGATATAGGGCCCTATCCTCTATAGTGGGGGGTGGGGCTGGTTGGATTACAAGACCTTTCTTGACCCCACCACCCTACAAAGGCAAACCCCACTAGTTCTAGGGGGTGCGAGGATATAGGGCAATGGGCGGAGCCATCAGTTCATTGGTGGGCGAAGCCCTAGTCGGTGGGGTCGATCAGACCCCAACGACCATATATTCCTTAGGGTGGGGGGGCAACCAAAAAACCCACCATCCAGGGCTTCATCCACCACAAACCCCACCGACCTAAGGCCTATCTTCAATAGCATAAGGCCAATATGGTCGACTGCCGAAGGCAGGCCTTAAGTCTTCACTGAAGCAGGGTTGGGTGAGAGGCTATAGAGTTGCTTCTAACTGCCTAACTATTCCTTACTCTATATCCTCCCAACCACCTGATGGGGAAGCCTCAGTCGGTGGGTAACGCTTGCCTTCGGTAGTCAACCATACCCCAAGGTGAATTGGTCAATGGGGTTAGCAGGTTCATCCAGGCCCCCCGAGCCCTTCGTGCATGCAGGACCGACCCCCCTTATATAATAAGGGCCCATAGAATAGTAGGGGCATGGGAGGCCCCCTAAGGCCATATAGTCAATGTTGAAGGCACAACCTGCTAGCCCAGTAGATTATTTGGAGGTAGATTATTGTTGATACGTCTCAAGTCGGTCCAACCCCATTATAGTTCCATATGGTCGGTGCCGAAGGCTGTCTTAGGGCAGGTCTTCACTGAAGCGTCGGTTCATTGGGAGGACAATAAAGAAGGCCTGAGGAATCGTCATCATTCCATTCTATATCTCGCTTGGATCTTTATTTTCATCAATCCATAGTCCAGGGAGCGTAATTGCCAGAGCACGGGGGATATAATGGATAGTAATGATTTCGGCAGCAGCCGGACTACTATAGCAAGCAGCCTTTCCGAGCAAGCCTTCTGGATCTCATGTAAACCTCCCCATGATGTGGCAGAGGGGGGATATTGGGGGAAGCAGTGAGTGGAGATTCCCCTGTGGAGAGTCGGATGAGGGGGTACCTTCACGTCCGGTCCGGAGGGTGGGGATATCCCAACCCTACTATCACTATGCCTTTGCAATGCCACTCGGTTTAACTCTCCCTGCAACTTTTTTTCATATGTGGGACCTTCTATCCCCTTGGGTAGATAATCGATCATCTTTCATTTCGATAGTGAGTAGTTTCTCCCCATAGGAACTGGGTAGAGTATATAAAGTGTTTCTCACCTCTGGCTGCCCCTATTCTGAAGTAGTTTGGTTCGTGCTCCTTCCTCTCCCTGATCTTCTCTAGTTCTTTCAAAGAGACTAAGGGTCATAACTAAACTATAGTTTGCTTGACCCATTGACTGGTCAGGCCAAAAAAACCTAACAAAAGAGAATGAGAAGTGATTTATGCACCCACCATCATGCATGTGGAACAAAGAATGACGACAATGACCTACCTGATAGAATCAACTGCTATTTTTAGAATTTTGAGAACGTCGGCCTGCAGGTGAACGACTAGTTTCTCACCCAGGGCCCATCTCTATATCCTCCCACCCAACACTTCATGACTGGGCCCCCCTTATTCTAGCTTATTCTAGCATATTTTAGCTCTTACTCTAGCAGGAACATTAATCTCGAATTAATTGACTTATTCTGATGAACCCATTCGCCTTCCGATGAACCCATTTTCCCATAGAATTGTAGGGCACTGATTAATTGACTAATTAATTAAGAATTATAGTTAGTAGATGCCAACTCTATAGCCTCCCACCCTGGATATAGAGATGTGCCTAGGAAAGAAGCCCTCGTGGCATGGAGAATAGTTGTTCTTGTTCACCTTTCGGGTGGGTTGGTGGGGTTGAAAGAGCAGCCACCACTAGGTCCTCATCTTCAGGGAGGGAGTTCAGCCCTAAGTAGTTAGGTCCCTCAAGCTAAAAACCATACTAAATTAACCTCTTGTTCACTAGAGTTCTTTCCTTCTGGGAGAAAGTGAGCTAATACACCCTCGGTGGCAATGAAGGAGATGGTAACCCCATTATTAGCCAAACTAATCAACTATTATTTAGATAGGGCAGTTCGTCTCGACTAATAGAAGGCAGCTCGAGCTCGACTGAGTCCCAACTAGTTGACCTTCTGGTTGTATAATGAGGACGGAAATGCTAAGGAAGGACAGAAACATCAAGAGAAGGTTAGGATGGAAAGGCGAAGGAAGGAACGTTAGGCGAAGAGATGGTTAGGATAGAAAGACGAAAGTAGGGGGTAGGTATGGTCAGTATTGTTTGTTTGGTAGTTGGTTAGTCGGTGATGGTCTGTAGGCGGCTATGGTCAGTAGTCGATGATGGTCGATAGTGCTTGGTGGGTAGGCCGATAGTTGGTGATGGTGGTTAGTCGTTGATGGTCGGTATTGGTGGTCAGTAGGAGGGTAGGCCTTGGTCGGTAGGAGGGTATGGTCGGTAGGCCAACATCCCTACTATCCATGGTCGATGTTAGTGGGTGAATCCCTCATGTCAATAAGCCATTAGTCAATGATGGTGGGTAGGCCAGTGGTCGATAGGAGAAAGGTAGGAGGGTAGGTCGGTAGGCCACTATCCCTATGTGACATGGGCGGTGGTTGGTAGGCGACTATGGTCGGTAGCGGTTGGTCGATAGTCTGGGGCGGTAAGGTGGGTAGGCGAGTATGGTCAGTATCAGAAAGGTAGGAGGGGTCAGTATGAGAAAGGTAGGAGGGTAGGCCTTGGTCGGTAGGACAGTAGGCCAGTAAGTTGGGTAGGACGATAGGTCGATATCCCTATGTAACATGGGTGGTACATGGTTGGTGGGTGAATCCTTGTTGGTAGGCCGGTGGTCAGTCTGTTCATTGGGTGGGTAGGCCATTGTGGTTGGTGGGTGTGAGGATTTGTGGGAAAATATCCCTACTATCCATGGTGGGTGTCGGTGGGGGAATCCCTATCGGTAGGCCGTTAGGTCGGTAAGGTGGGTAGTTCGGTGGTCAGTAGGAGAAAGGTAGGCCGGTAAGGTGGGTGGGTGTGAGGGTCGATGGGCCACTATCCCTATGTAACATGGTCGGTGGGGTTGGCCCATTGGTAAGGTGAATACAATGGGTGGGTTTGGGTCCGGCCCATCCCTTGGGTGAGGGTAAGGTGGGTAGGGCGTTGGTCGGTATTGGTGGTTGGGTAAGCGGATCTTCCGTTAAGGTGGGTAGGTGGGTGTTCGGTATTGGTTGTTGGGTAGGAGGGTAGGCCATTAAGGTGGGTAGGCAGGGTCAGTCTTGAAGTGCAGGTCGACCCAAAGGGCCAATCGGTGTGGTTGCCCCGGGGAATAAGGTCAGTGGGTCTCGGTCCTGACCATCCATTGGGTAAGGCTTCGTTGGCTCCATCTTTTTCATCCTTGGTTGGCCTTTCCATCCTACCCATCGATGGGAAGGCGGTAGGGTCAGAAGGACAAGGTGAATGGAGGAGCATCCCTTCAGTTCCAACCACACCATTCATAAGGCCAATATGGTCGGTGGGATCCACCTCTGCATGCAGGGTGGGAACTATAGTGCAAATAAGGCAGGCCATAGAATAGGTCGGGGCCTGGGAACTATGCCCCTAACCCACCCTAACTCAATGTAGGCCTCCCACATGAACGCAACTATAATTCCTCTACATGCATATTGAAGCATCCTCTACAATAATAGTTCTGAGGGTTGGGGTTAGGCCTTTTCAAGGCCATTTTTGTTGAATGGTAGGGGTTGGGCCTTGGGCCATCTAATAAAGAAGGGGGAGGGTTTGGCCTACTTTGTTCTTGACTTCAATATGGGATTGTTTCGATGAAGAAGACAAGCGGCGTCCCCTTGCTCATTGGCGTTCTGTGGGGCTGGGTGATCTAGGAGAATGGATCTTGAAATTGGAGAAAGGATCTCTAATTTTGGGATCAATCCCTCTACATGCACAAGTGGGGAATTGATTTGGTCAATGGGGGAATCGATCTAACTTTCTGGGGAATCGATTGAACTACACCATAGAATTGTAGGGGCCCTCCCACCCTGGCACTCTGCATGCATGCATGCAGGGGTTTGGGTTTCATTTAACTAGTTGGGGTTGGTGAACGATGGAGATGTTGGGGGTGGGGACCCGATATCCTAAAGAGAAGATTTGTGGGGTGGGGGGCCCTTACTATGGCAAAGGGGCTAGTTAATGGTTAAGAGTGATCCGAGGTGGATGGGGGGAGATTGTTGCTCTGGTTAACGGTTAAGAATTCTTCTTCCTCCTATTGCTATTGACTTGGAATTATCTCTCTCTCCCCCTGCACACGTGCCCGACCAAGAAGACAAATAGGAGAACCGATCTTGATTATTCTATTATGGAGAATGGGTCCTTTGCCTAAGTTGGAGAGTCAATCTCATGTGTGGGCCCCTCAACTATTGCCTCCCACCCACCCCAGATGCCATTGCCGGGGGTGCCCATTAGAATACGGTGGGCCCTTAGAACCATAGAACTATAGCTTGGGGGGCTAGGGGGGGCACCCTACATTTCCCTGGGTGGGGGGTTATATTGCCCAAGGTGGAAGGGGAATTCTAGTTCGGTAGTTTTCGAGGGCGACTATAGCTATAGTTCAGTCAAGTTAGGTCAGCACCCTCCCCTCTAGTTCTAAGGGCTAAGGGCTAATAGGCGATAGGTTGAGGGCATTCATGCACTCGACACAACCCCCCAACCCATCTATAGTTGCCCATCTATAGAATCTGCATCTGCCCATCTATAGAATAGATCTACCCACTGCCTATCTATCTACCCATAACTCCACCCATCTCTCTTCTATCTGCTAGTACATTTGGTTGGGCCCCTAAGGTGAATAGGGTGGGTGCGAAGCACAAGGGCCGTGGTTCATATCTGGATCTGCGTGGGTGCCTAGACTTTGAACTAGGGGGTGCACCGAACGGGGGGAAATAGATAGTGAAGGGGTCGGCATCTCATGATGCCATTCCATACCTGTGATGAGCCGGTGATGCTTTCCATACTAAGCCAATGATGCATTCCATACCAGTCCATTCCATCTTGAACTAGTGATTGATGCGGTCCATTCCGTACCAATTGGTGATGTAGCCATGGGTCTAAAGTGGACAAGCGATGAAACATCCCATCTATCACCGATCATATTACATATAGAATATAGAATCTGGCATGGACTCCATCATTGTCTATAGCAATCAAGATGACAAGTGATGAAACATCCCATCTCATCTTGTCACCAATCCGAATAGTTTCATTCAGGGGCGCTAGGGAAACACTAGGGACTGTGTCGCTACACTCCGGCCCGGCTTTGCCTCATGACTATCTTCTTTATCACTTCAATCGACTTGTCTTTCCCCGTGCATGCATGCAAAGGGAGGAGCCCCTCGTATCGATTCCCCAGCTTCTTTTGGTTTTGGTTACTTGTCTTGATTGATGACAGAGCAACTATCTCAGCCCACCCACCCCCTAGCAAATAGTAGGAGCCCATTTCCATAGTAGGGGCCTCCCACCCGATACACTTCTCTTATCTACGGATTAATGACCGATAAAGAAGGATGGCAAGGGGAGGAACCCAGATGAAGAAAGTGATGGTGGGGATGAATGGCACTGGTCTCGATCCCCAGGCTGGATGGATCAGATGGGAGGATTGCACTGATAGTCTTGATTCCCCTGTGCATGCATGCATACATAGGATCAAGCTTTTAAGAAAAGAAGGAAGGCTCTTTGGCTCTACTTCTATCTCCCCCCACCCACCAAAATTAGTGGGTGGTTGCTTTGGAATCATAGTTCCCCATGCATGCAAGGGGTTTTTGTTCTCTTATCTACGGATTAACGATCAAGAAGGAAAGCAGGGGCAGCTAATCTAATTAGGGTAGAACCCACGCCCCACCCCATTTGGAAAACTCTATGATTTGTATCTCAATATGAACCCTCGTTGCCCCATCATTCATTTAGTATGACTGAAAAAGTGACCCATTCATTGTCTATCTAGTAAGTGGAGTGAGCAAGTTGGATTTGATCCAGCCAATTAGGTAGGCTACCTTCGGTGGCCATGTCTCCCAAGGTACCCTCCTACCTCAGTACATATGGCCAAAGTGAGTTGTCTTCTAGTTAGTGCAAAGATTGGGTGAGGGGCCGATAGGCCCTGAGGCAGGGGGCAGGTAGGCTTTCAAAAAACCCCTAGGTTTGTAGCGATAGGCATAGAACCGTTAGGTTCGTATCCTAGCTGTGATACACCCAATAGGGTGTTGAGCAGCCCACCATCATCATCGTCAAGGAAGGAATAACCACCAACTGTAGTAGTAGTTCCGTCCGAGGAGCTTACCTATGTGATCTCTAAGGCCATAGTATAGGATAATGACTAATACCAGCCAATACTATGCCAAAGAAGAAAACTCCTCGATCATACTTACGCAGAGCTGAAGGAATGCCATCTGTGAAGGGGAGCCATCTCGAACATACTCTCCAAACTTTCATCGAGCGAAAGATTGAAGGTAGCGACATTGATGAAACATGATGAAGGCAAGGCCCCCTGGTTGTTGTTGTTGATTTACAAGGGTAGTGGGGGGAGCCCCCTCTCTCCTCTATTATGGGAATCAGCACCGAGCTGGAGAGCTTCATGAGCTGAAGCCACTTGAAGCACACACAAAGGCACCCTTTATAGGACCTTGAGGTCTACCCGATGAACTGTGCCTTTAAGCACACTTTTGTGGGTTGTTCCCAGTCGGGTTGGTGCGACTGGGCTAGCGACTAAACTAAACTCAACTATCCTTTAGAATTTGTCATGATATTTCTTTATTACTAAGGTATACTTCTCAAAAATTCTTCGTCCTCAATAACTTTGAGGAAGCTTTCATAAACAAACCTCTTTGTGGCATTCTCACCAGCACACCTATCCCAACAGATTTGCTTAAGTTCCTCAAGTTGGTCAGGATTTGCCTGTCTGATGAACTCGTCAGCACAACACATCCATTCATCGAGAAATATGAGATGGGGTGTGTGCCCCTGAATAGCCCATGACAACCCACTCTCTATCATTTTTTTCCTTAGAGGCCCAGAGATCTTCCTATCTCTAAAGAAGGGGACGTTTGTTGGGTTGTTCAGATCGAGAGGGGTGGGGCCCCATTGATCAATCGGGGGGTTACTTCCTAGCCCCGTGCCTTCTAAAGTGGGGGACACAGAATTTGGACCTACCAGAAATAGTGGTTCGAGAGCTAGGGATTGGCAAGGTGGCAATGGCGACTAGCCCTGAGGAGTGGCAGGGTCCATGAACAGAGAACAGGATTAGTAGGACTAAGGAAAAGTCAGATTCGAGTAAACCAGTCAAAAAGGGTAAAACAAAGGGACGGATCACCATCGCGGTGGAAAGAAACGTCATCAAGACATCGGCCACCTTCACCCAGTGCGGATACCAAGAGCCATATTTTTTTCGCACTACTACATAAAGGAAGACAAGAAAGAATTTGAAATAAAAATACATATGTGGCAACATCATTGCTCTAGTCCTGTTCAGCCTCCTTCTTTCCTGCCACTATAGTGGTAGCATTTAGGGTTGGCTCATTCAGTGTGTTCTCTCGTTCAGTTTCCACTCTTGCGTCTCGATACCCCCGATGAACCATTCTTCTGAGAAAGACATTTGGTAATAAAAACTATCACCTGTCCTTTTTTTCTCGGATTTGAACCATTTCTACCGCTATAGTTCGTGCTCTCTATCGAGCGTGCTTCACAATTGCTTGTGAATGTCCACTTCGTAGCGGAGATCTCTTTCCACTCACTACTAGTTGAGCATTCGCTGCAAGGCGTTATATTCTTGCTTCGCTTCCTCTGAAAATAGGAATTTGAGAAAATCTCTTGCAAAGAATAGAATACTTGAAAGTGAGATTTTTTCTATTTTTCACAGCCAAAGTGGAGATAAGTGAGCAGAATCGTGCTTAGTGGTAGACCCTTCCTATGAACACATAGAACTATTAACCAGCCTACGGAAAGTAAGAGAATAGCAACAAGAGGCATATTTCCTGATAAATTCATTTGTCGACAACGTCATCATACATACTGCAACAGAACGGAGTAGAGGGTATGGTATCGGGATTGAACATTGAGGCAGGCCTCTCGGATCAAACTCTTTTTAGTATGATACTGTCTGATACAGTAGGCATTGAACCAACTGAACCACCTACTAAGTCTAGGATAGGGCTCTATAATTCCCCCCCACCCCTAGCCATTCCCCACGGGTGGGCTTATAATTCACTATAGTCCACTCTCGAACTTTCTTCTATAGTTGGTTCTATACTCAACTATAGATTCTCCCTTCAGTTGACCGACCAGATTCTATATGTAACATGCCCCCCTGCCCCAACAACTATAGATGGTATAGCCCAAGGCCCAACCCCAACAATATCTACCTCTGATTTCCCATTCGTCCTTGGTACCAATTTCCCATTCACCCTAAGGCATATAGGATGGTCCCAACCCCACCTGCCCTTCGGGACAACCTCCCTATTGCCACCCACCCCTTGCCTACCTTTCATCAGCATCCTAAGGCTAATATGGTCGGCTGCTGAAGGAAGTCCAGGGTGGGTGGGTGGCAATAGGGTTAGCCTCCCACCCTCCCCCTACCGAAGGTAGGCCCTTGGTACTGACCTGAGGCTACTCAACAATAATCTACCTCCTAGAGGGGCCTCCCACGAATATAATCTACCTCTAAGCAGGGGGGCCCTATGGTCCCGAAGGGCATCATCAGTGGGGTTGGGGCTTATGCGACTGACCTGAGGCTACTCTATATCCTCCCACAAAAAGATGAATAGGCCGGTCTTGCATGCACGAAGGGCCCGGGGGGGCTTGGTGGCGAAGCTTGGGTGGTGGCGCAGCCTCGGTCGGTGGGGTCCGCCCAACCCCACCGACCTATGGGCCTTGGATTGTGGGGTCTGCCTTATGTAGTAGTGGGAGGAGAGATTTCACTCCCCAGTAATTGAAAAATTCATCCCTAATGCGCTTTAAACCCCCACCCGTCCCCATACATGATTTTTCTGTAGAACCGATCTGAGAAGGGATTGAAGTACTTGAATTCTTACAATTCTATCATATCGGTGAGACATCACCCTAGAAACTGAATGAGAGAGCAGAGAGAGATATTTCTCCCTTCCTCGCCTCTATCAGATCAATGTCTCCCAGCCTTTTCGAAAAAGTAAATCCCACCTCCTACTTTATGTCATTAGTAATTAGCTTGATTTGCGTAAGTATAGCCAAGAATCTAGTAGTTGTTCATGCGGTTCAATGAGGTAAGTGAGGAAGAGAGCCTGTGAACAACCTTTCTTATTGTTAGCTTCAAAGCGGCGGGGTGAAACCTTTCTCAACCAAACCAATGTAATTCATTAGCCCATGAATCCCATCTATAGCCCCTCCTCCCATCAGTAATCAGCTTGAGTAAGAACAAAGAGAAGTGGTGTCAGCTGACCAATGGCCCCATCCCTCGGTTATTCCCGGTAGTGCCCAACTTGAAGAATGCGGGATACTCATAGGGTGGGAAGTAGGAGTTTATCCCGCAAGACCCCACCACCCAGTAAGACCCCACCACCCAAGGTGGACCCCACCAACCTAGGGGCCACCAACCCCACCTAAGGCCCCCAACCCCCTGACCATGCGCTTTTCCATTCCCGACCTGGCCTCCACACCATAGAATAGTAGGGGCCGACCTAAAGTGTATCTATATCCTCCTAAGTTCCCAAGGCGTATCACATCTATCCTCCCACAAATATAATCTACCTCCAAGAACTCTATAGCCTCCCATGAATATAATCTACCTCCCAGGAGGGGCTGGTGGGGTTGGTGGTTAGAAGCGTAGGTTCATCAGAATTTAGGCAGAGCCCCAACCCCACCTAAGGCCAATATGGTTGGCTGCCGAAGGCAGGCCTTAGGTGGGTGAAGCCAAGGAAAATATGGTCGATGGGGTTAAAGCCTTATAGGTCAGTTAGAAGCAACTCTATAGCCTCCCACCCGCCCTTCGGGACTGACCTATTTGCCCAACTCTATAGCCTCCCACACCCCCCAGTACCAGCCCTGCTTCAGGATCAACCATGAGGCGAATAGGTCGGTCCCAGTGAAAGAAGGGCAGGTCGGTGGGGTTGGTGCTGGGGGGGGTAGGAGATAGGTAGGTCCCTTGGTTTAGGAGCCTCGATCAGAGGGGTCTGCTCTCCAAAGGTCAGTGGGGTCCACCCCAAAGGAATATAGGGCAGTCCCAAAGTAACCCAACCCCACCGAGGGTGGGTTTTCAGGAGTGGTACATTATAGTTAGTTGGGTGAGTATGGTCTGTGGGTTAATTAGGTCGGTACCAGGGCTTTGCCACCGACATAAGGCGAATAGATCAGTCCCAGTTAAAGTAGGGCAGGTTGGTGAACTATGATTCCCTCCCACCCTACAGGGGGTGGGAGATATAGGGGCCCTTGAGACTGACCTATATGACTTTAGGACCATCCAAGGCATCCACCACCACCCGCAGAGCTTTGCTCACCTAAGGCCTACCTTTCATCGGCAGCCGACCATATTGGCCAATGGCTGCTGAAGGCAGGCCCAGAATAGCATACTCGCCTTTGATCAGTAGGGTTGGGACTGACCAAGGCATCCTAACCACCCAAGCTTCGCTACCGGGCCCCTACAAACCCTTCAGGACCGACCTGAAGGGGGGCAGTGGATGAAGCCCTGGTCGATGGGGTTAGGGAAACTCTATAGCCTCCCACCCCCCCAATGGGGTTGGTGGGAACTATTGTTTCCTTATTCTAGCAAGTTGATCCCTACAATTCTATGGGCTCCTATTCTAGCAAGCTAATCAATCCTGGGGGGGATTATAAGTTAGACCACCCCCCCAGAACTAGAATTCTCTCCCACCTAGTCCCACCCCCGAGATCTCCATAAGAAACTATAGGCCGATAGATCGATCGATTCTCGATAGCCCTTCCAACAAACTATAGATAATAGTTGAGAGGCTAGCGATCGATTCTCAAAAGCCCTGAACCGGATCTATCGCCCATATGGAACTTCTAGACTCTCCATGCCTGGGAACTATATAGAGTTGTCATCCACATCTATAGTGTCCCCATGGCAATCTATCCACCCCTACCCCACCCCTATCACCCTATACCCCACCCCCTACCCAGCAATCAATACCCGATGATCCAGATAGAGTTGTGGGCATGGATAGTATAGAATCTTTCTCTGGATCACTCTATATAGTCAACCATTGGGTTATTCCATTCATATTGAGGCAACTTCTATTAACTCTATTTATTCGGCTCTTAGATCGTGCGCATTGGCTAGCACCCAAGATACATAATCTTCCAAAGAGATAGCTTCTACGACAATAGGCATAAAGGTATGATTGGTCCCGCGGATCTCACTGCATTGACCGTAATAAACACCTTCTCATAGCGGAAAAATGGAAGTTCTATTCAAACACCCGGGTATAGCATCACATTTGATTCTGAAAGAAGGGACCACCCAACTATGAAGTGCATCAGCAGATGTTCTAATCAAACGTGGATGAGTCTTGGATGGTACAACCACTTGATTGTCCACTTCCAATAAACACAATTGACCCAAGTCTAGATCCTCCTCTGGAATCATATAACTATTAAAATTTGGTGACTGTTCATCAAAACTGTTATAGTCTGAATACTCATAAGGTTGGGTCGACACCCCCCCCACTATAGAATAGAAAGGTGGGTACTCCTCCCCCCAAACTATACTTGCAAGTTTCCCCGCAAACAGCTCTCCACTCTTATCATTCATTGGCACTCATCCACTATTATTGAAGAATCAGGTTAGTTAGTTTATGAAATATGTCAAAATTGAACCAAGATAGAGGTAGGGCTAGATGTGGTAGTTCAAGAGCAATAGAGATTTTGAATTGGCCTTTCTCCAATTCCCACATGAACAACCATGTTCATGTGTTCAGGAGGATATAGTTAGTAACATGCCCCACTATAGTTTAGTTGGGAGGGTCAACTGTCCAGATTCTCTACGTAACATGCCCCCCCACAACTAAACTATAATTAAGTAGGGCCCTTCAAGTGGGGGCAACCCACCAACCCCTAACCCTATCCCCTACCTCTATCCCCACCCCTTACCCCTACCCCTACCCGTTGGTTCTCCTTACCCCTATCCCCACCCCAATTAATAGGGGTCCCCACCCTATCCTATATTGAGGGCCCTACCCCTATCCCCACCCCTTATCCCTACCCCTATCTATTGGGTTCTCCCTACCCCTATCCTCGCCCCTACTATCCCCACCCCGTCCTATATTGACGGGCCCTACCCCTATCCCACCCCAACATGTTACGTAGAAATATGCCCTACTATTCTAGGGGGTGGGCCCCTACTATTCTAGGGGCATGTTCGAGAATCGATCTGGGGAATGGCTAATTATCTACCCATCCCCCCACCCCCTCTCTTTATAGTTATCTACCTCACCGGCTAACTCCCTCATGAACACCCTCGGGATGTTCAGGTGGGAGAGGTAGTGCTATAGTTCCCCCATGAACACCTAGGTTTGGTAGTTTCCCACCCACCCCAACCTCCTAGTTCCCGAGGGGATCCCTTCATTGAAGTGGCTCAAGAGGACCCCACCCATTAATGAAGTAGTGGCCTGATAGATAGTTTGGAAAATAATTTAGCTCTCGAAGCGTAGCGTAGTGAACCACTCGATTTCAACAATAGTAGGGGTAGAAATCGTAGGGCCCCTATCTCTATATGGGGCACTCCCCCGAATATATAGAGGGAGGGGCTCTACTATCTATAGCCTCGACCTCAAGGAGGTTGAGGGACTACGGCCTACTCTTCTCTAGAGAAATGGGTTGGGGAGGAACTCTCCTGATGGCATATAGATAAATGGGATAGGGCTCGCCCCTATAGCTCGAGATTAGCTTTAAAGGGTTGTCGATCTGAAGAGCAGAGTTCTATATAGAGGGGGTTAGCTAAAGGCTATATATAGATCTAGGGCCCCCTAAGGCACATATCATTTCATCATGGTTGATCTGATGGTTGAGATCTACTATTATCTTGTCCTATTTCCATATCTATACTATATATAGGGTGCAGATATAGTCGCCCCTACCTATTATATACATATAGCCCATCCCAAATTTTGTGTGGATCTGCATCTGATCTGGACTACTCCACTCCCACTCCCACTTTATACAGAGAGGTTATGATAGCAAGCAGCCATTCGTTTCTCTGAGAGTTATTTGGGGTTCATTCAGCAGGTTCAATCTCGATAGATAGATCGATCTGATAGTCATCCATCTATGGTATATAATCAACCCTACAAAATCTATTCCCACCTGAACATCCTTCTCACCCAACCTATTACTAATATAGCTACCCCCACCCCACTATCTATAGAGAGGGGTGATGTGAATGAATTCTAGTCTGAGTTTCACTGGTGATGGCATCTCCAAGCTATTTGTAATGGCACAAAGGATGGGATTAGGGAGATCGATCAAGCAGAAGCAGTGATGGCCTATGCTCGGGAGGCCGAGGGCCCCTCTCCATCTATAGATAGTGAACCATTCGATTGATTGAGAGGGCCTGCCCCTATCTATATCTATATCTATATCTATATCTATAGATTGATCTCCTCAATCCAATCTTGTATCCCCCAATTCTGATACAACACCTTAATCCATCAGCGAAGTGGATCGTTGACTATCAGAGATTAGTCCCGTCGGCTCTACTATGTATACCTTAACTTCCATCTCTATATACCTCAACTTCCAGCTATATAGGGTGCCCAGATCTCTATGGATCGGATGGGGTTTCTGTAGATTAGATCAAGGATGGGGGGAGACTGAGACTCACGCCGACCATCCCATCTATAGTTCTAGTTCCAGTTTTAGTGCTGCTCGGGAGGACGAGGGGGTATAGACTAGATAGGCCCCTACCTCTATCTCCCCTCTATATTTGCTGAAGGGTGAGGGGCATCCTATCCATAGTAGCTCTCGGCCCCCTCTTCAGATAGAACAAAATGTAGGCGCCCCTATATCTGATATGATCTCGTGCCAACAGTTTATAGGATTGGGGATGGGTATGGGCTCGACTAGACTCTATAATCCCGATGAAAAGGGAGAATTCCTAGGGGTAGTCTGATCCTCCATCTCTTCCCTACTATCAACTATAGGGAGGGCACCCTGGGTGGTGGGGAATGGGGCGGGGGGGCTGAGAAAGGTGGGGGCCAAACATAGCAGGTAGGTCTATAACATGCACCTCTTTGCAGAGGGACACTAATGTTTTGACAAGAATGGAGGGTTAGAGGTAGACTCCTAATGATACAAATGGTCTCAATGAACAGGAGTGCCAGGGGAACTATAATCCCCACCTGAGGCCAACCCCACCATCCGTTGGTGGGCCTCCTATATCCTCCCATGAAAAGGAAAATAGGTCGGTCCAACCCCACTCCCCCACCCCCCCATTATAGTTCCATATGGTCGGTGCCGAAGGATGCCAACTAACTAGAATCTACCAACTACTAGAGAAACATAGAGGGCTGGGTGGGGGAACCCGACCCACCCACCTCCCACCCCTCCCCAGGTCGGTCCCGAAGGGTAGGGGGACTAATTAATGAAGAAAATGCAGATTGATTGATTGATTGAGTTACTCGAGCTGGTCAGAAGAGATGTTTAACTACCTCCCTAGCTAGTTATAGAAGAATTGTTGGCCCTGGGGGTGAAGGGTGGCCTACACTAGGAAACCTATAGTTTCTTTGGCCCAGAGGTGAAGGATGGAAGCCCTTTCTCGATATCCTATTGCCTCAGAACCACTGGATGTATTGATTGGGAAATTTACCTTTATCTTCCTCCCACAGGCAAGCCCTTCCCTTCAACTATTGGGCGGAGGTGTTCAGTGAAGGCCCATCTCACCCGGGGGTCGAAGGAATGAATGTTATTAGCCCATCTTGTCCAACGAAAGAGGCAATAGCTGGAGTTGATAGCTGGAGGAGGAAGTTGAATAGTCTGGGTAGCTGTTAATTCTCCTCGTTGAGTTAAAACGGGAGCTGTTGGAGCTAGATTATAGTTCTATTCAACTATCTATGGCCAATTCCAAGGGAGGGAAGGTGGGAGGGTAGCCTATCCGATAACTACTCTATCAGCCAAACATCCAACCTAAGGGAGCTCCCTGATGTCGTTTATAATTCCCTCCTCGGCTAACTGCGATGTTTTAGAGGGGGTAAGGGTCCTCTGGTTTCTCCTCATTGAGTTTGGCCACCCTTCACCTCCAGGAAAGAAACTAATCTAGCTCTAGCATGCTTTCATTAGCCAGGTAATCGAACTAGTTGAATTCCCTCGTCGCTTCCTACCAGCTCGGCTGAGTCCCTATCTTTCTCTCCAACCGGTCACCTTCACCCCCTCCTTTAGTTGGTTAGGTGTTAGGTTCTAGTAAGGAGGGCCTATCCGTACACCCCCAATTAGGTGTTACTAACTTCTTGCTGCCTTCCAACCATCCTCCACCCTCGCCCTACTACCAGGGTTGGGTGGGACTATAAGCCCCATGGCCATGTTACTCCACTATATCCTCCCACCCAACTATATTTCCCTCCCACCCTCTCGGGGTGGGTGGTAACCCCTTTTATCCCCCCACCCAATGAACCTAAGAAAGAGAAAATAACCCAACCCCACCGACCATATTCGTCTTATGGTTGAGGCAGCTCGGTCCAACACAACCCCACCGACCCACCATTATCATTGCAAGTATGGTCGGTTCCGAAGGGCTAGGTGGGAGGCCCCCTCTGATCTCCCCCCATCCACCCCTTTGATGAACCCATTCACCAAATCTATAGCCTCCCACCCCCCCAGTTCGGTCTCGAAGGGCATGGTCAATGGGGTTGGGTGAAAGCCCAGATAGAAGTCAGGTTGGGAGAAGGAAGGGGCCTCCCTTGGGCCTAACCTTCCCCTTTCCTTCCTTCTAACCTAAGATGAATAGGGTAGTGGGGTCGACCATCCATCCGACCATCCTTCCGACCTTCCCCTATCTTTCCCCATCCCACCTTCTACCTAAGGCGAATATGGTCGGTGGGGTTAAGAGCCCTTCGAGACCATCCATGAGATGAATAGGTCAGTCCAACCCCACCGATGAACCCATTCGCTAACTCTATAGCCTCCCCCCCAGGTCGGTCCTGAAGGGTCGGGTGGGAACTATAGGGTCGCTAGTATATGGCGTTGAGAGAGAGGTTTAGATAGTTTCAATCTATAATATGGACAGTTGACCCTCCCCTTTCTTTGCCCTCTCTCAGATTGGGTTTCTCATTTTCAATCCCGGTATGCCATATTCTATACATAACATGCCAAGGAGAATCAACGACTAGGGTGAATTATGATACCTACGTCTATAATGGCAGCATTTAGATCTTCCCCTACCAATTTTGATTGTGTGATAGATCATTTAGAGGAGTTCAAGACCATGAAAAAGGACCCATGTTTTACATAGGTTGATTATCATGAAAAAGACCTAGGTTTTGACTCATAAAGAACATGTACATGTGTGGACGTTTCCTCAATGCACGTTCATAAAATTTTACTAACAACTTGTTTCTATTTTGGTAAAGTGCTGAAATGCAGTTTTTGATTGCCTTTGAACTAAGATGCCTAAGTTTGAAGTGACGACTAGTAGACCAAGTCTTTTGGGGATCCTAACTTTGCATGAGATCATCTAGAAAAGTTCAAGCTTATGGAAGAAAGGAAGATATTTGTATGTGCATAAAATTGGTCATGTCTAATTAATCCTGACATTTAATTAAATATTTATTATTTAATTAATTTCTCTAAAGTCTTCTACATGTAATTAAATTTAATTAATTTAATTATGTTGTTCATTCATTTTATTCTCCCACCATAATTGAATAAATTTATTTTATTGAATTATTTTGCATGTCTACTTGATTAATTAAATAAATAAATTTAATTTATTTAAATTAATTATCATCTTTTGAATTTAATTAAATCTTTTTTTAATTAAATTTAAATATTTCTTTTCTTCTATTTAAAACTTTCTTCTAATTAATTAAATATTTTATTTAATTAATTTCATACACGTGTCATTTCTTCAAATTTAATTAAATATTTTATTTAATTAAAGATCTTATGCTTTCTTCAAATCATAATTAAATATTTCATCTAATTATGAAATCTTCTGATTTCCTAATTATGAAATCTTCTGATTTCCTAATTATGAAATCTTCTGATTTCCTAATTATGAAATCTTCTGATTTCCTAATTATGAAATCTTCTGATTTCCTAATTATGAAATCTTCTGATTTCCTAATTATGAAATCTTCTGATTTCCTAAAAATCTTATTAAATATTTATTTAATTAAGAAAAATCTACATGCACCCCTAAATAAATAATTGAATTTGATAATTCATTATTTATCTTCTCAATATCTTTCCATTGTCTTCTAGAAAAGATGATTTTTTATCATCTCATCTTATCTCTTCCATGAAAATGGAAAAATCCTGCTTTATTCGTTTTCTTCTATTTTTCTCTCCAGTTTCATCCATCTTTGACCGTTCGATCTGTCAAGAATTATCACAACCATTGATCAACTCATCCAATCAAAATCTTTGAAAAACTCTATAAATACATGTGTGAATTCAAACATTGGTTACACACACACGTAATTACACTTACACACTGGCATCTTTAGCATTCTATCAATAATCATATCTTAGCAATAATCTTATCATAACATAGCATAATCTTGCATCTTAGTATAGTATGCATTTTAGTTTAAATCCCATTCTCTAGTAGTCCATTTCATTGAGCTTGGCATACTAAATCTGAGAGTAACTCAAATCAACGAAACGCTGGAGATAGGGAGCAATAAAATGACTTTGAAGAAGTTGCACTAAAGAGTTTGTTTATTTTTCTTTAAGCTTCTTTGATATAAAGTTTTATTTGAATGTGTTTTGAATTCATTATGATAGGCATATTTTCATACACATAAAATGGCGCCCACCGTGGGGCTTATGCCCTGATTTTGACTTTTTCTTGTAGAGCATTCAGACAGGTTTCTGCGTTCTGGAGTTTGGATTTCAGAAAAATTCGATGTTTTAGCGCATTTGAAACTTTCAGCAACGCATCTAGGAATTTAATGCTTCTGTTTTGAAAGTATTTCAGTGCATTTGGGGACTATTTCGGTGCTTCTGAGAGTTAATTTAGCGCATCCGAGAGATAGAATAGCTCATATAGTCTCATTACATTTAGAGTTAAATTTGCATTTAATTAAAATAGCACATTTAAGAGTTAAGTTAGTGCATTTAAGAGTTAAATTAGTGCATTTAAGGTAGATTTTAGAGCATTAACTGTTGTGTCATTTAGAGATTTAAATTTTTGTTTAATTATAGTAGCGCATTTAAGAACTATTTTAGTGCATTTAGGATTTTCTGTAGCGCATTTAGGGTCTGCTTCTGCGGATATGGAATCTGTTTCTGCGCATATACTGTTTGTTTCTATGCATCTGGGTTGTAACACAAAAATAGGATTCTGAGTCTGACGCATTCCGCAGACAGGATCTTTTCTGGTTTAAAATCAATCAATCTAGGATAGTCACCACACTTTTACCATGCAGTTAAAATGAACCCCATGTCGATTGTGAAGCAATATCTTCACTTAGATTAAATCATTGTGATTTGGTGCACTAAAATGAATCTGTTTACTCTGCTTCATTGTGCTTGAAAGTGGTAGGTGACTATGCTCTCACCCTGTGCAAACTAGGTGATCAAAAAGCTAGACCCACTTTATCCCTGTGTAACCCTGATGCAATAACCGAAGTATCCTCTCCCCTTGCGCAGTAATACAATCATGGGTGTAAGAGAAATGATTATTGCCTCTAGAAATTGGGCCTGCCTGGGGATTTCATCACCCCAACATGACTCAAACCAGCAATGGAGCTAAAGCCAAGCTACCCCCAACTGGTATACAAATGTTAATCTTAAGGGAAAACCTAAGATTACGAGTGCAGATGTGTCATATAGACCAAGTTGTACTCCCCAAAACCCTGTTAAGCTTAACCTCTTCAGGCTGGAGTGCCTCCTAAACGGAGCTTAATCTTGTGCCCCATGTATGGCCACTCAAAGGGGGGTCCCGAATTAAACACCATTGTTTAGTAAACCAAAAAAATTCTATTTTCTAGCGCAGCACCGGTCGGTGTGAAGGCATCCACACCTTCACAGTCTGTAGTAGAGGTGATCAATCTACCATGGGAGTTTCATGGGGGTTGGAAGCTTGGTTGGCTTGAGAAGAGAGTGCACTGTAAGGGGGAGCCCGTGCAGCCATGCTTCTGAATTCCACACTACTGACATGCGGTTGGGGAAACCTGCGTGGAATCTAGCGGATATTGTCCTAGCTTTACCATAGGATGTGCTTGCTTTATCTTTGTTTGGTTACATTCCATTTAATTCAGAGTGTTTGTTGTGTTTTCATTCACATTAATTCAGATAAAAGATCATCCGAAATGAACATGAAAAACAACAACTGAAATCATTCAAAAAAATTGTTCAGAAAACTATTTTTGAAAAACTGTTTTAGCGCATATAGGGTATGGAATAGCACATTTGTCACTATCATTTTTTTATAAACATGACTTTCTGACATCTTTGTTCTAGTAACATTCTAATATTTCTCCCATGCTTAGAGAGTGGAAATCAACAAAAAATTTCAAGAAATCAGTTTCCAATAGGATCAAGAAACCCAAGAAACATTTAGGGTATAAGAAAACATTACAAAGAAGAAAAAATTTGAACAAAATTCTACACATATTGCTTCATTACCACGGATTTCTTCATAGATACCAAGACTTTTTTAGGGGATTCACTAACGAGTATGTTGTAGAGCCTTTGGATTCTCGAGCTTATTATCAGAGATTAGCTTTATCTCAATGACATAATCTTAATCAACCTCTTGAGTTTGATAATATACCACAACCTTCTATAGAATATCCATCACATCCCAGTCAAATCCTTCAGTGATCTTAAAACCTTTCTTCAAAAACAAAGATCAAATCTTAAGAGTGCACCTTTCAAACAAATTTCTGATTATTGATTCAACTTCCCCAATAGGATTCTGACATCCTTCATCATTGGAAGCCACAATCAAAAAAAAAAAAATTAGGAACATCTTTGATCATGTCATAGGATTTCCATCTTATTAGATCAAGATATCATCATTATCACACTTATCAGAACTGTGATCTAAGTTTAGAAGAACTCTTCAAAATCACATGCCTATCTTTACAAGGTCTCAATACAATAAATTAAAGGACGAAATCCAACAAGAAGGTCATACCCAAAACACTCAAGAAGAAGGTGAAAGCAGTAATCCTCTTTACAGTATAAGTCGTAATCCACTTTTCAACAACGACATGGATATCAAAGAAGAAAATCCATTCCACAAGTACAAAGTCATAAAATAAACTCCTGTAGATAGTGATGATGAACAAGAGGATGAATGCCACCTTAGAGAGGCTGAGCAAGATCCAAAATTTCACAAAGCCATAGAAAATATCTTGCAATGCGATAAAGAAAAATATTTCCTCTATCTAGCTGACCAAGGAGCTAAATTGCCTCATGACTTTGATACCTAGAATTTGAAGAGAAAATCTGAAGAAACACCCCTATCTGATCTTAGTGCTTTGACTCAACAAATTAAGTTACTTCAAGGACAAATTAAAGAGTTACAAGGGAGAACCACAACAAAGAAATATACTCTTGAGGACATTTTTCCTTATCCTTTCAATCGAAGCCTCAATATGAATCCATTTCCCAAACATTGTGAAATTCCAAAATTTGATCGTTATACTGGGAAATTAGATCAATTGATCATGTTAGAGACTTCGGGAACATGACTTTAGAGTTCAATCATGACGACACTTACTTGATGTGTTTGTTTCCTAGGAGTCTTGGAGGTCACTCTATGAATGGCTATCCAAAATCACACCTCATGTCAAGACATTTGAAAAATCACATCCAACACCAAATCACTATGATAGATCTCTGCAAAGTTGCACAAAAACTTGGTGAACCTTTTATTACTGTTATTCAAAGATGGAGAAGAATTTTCACTAGATATCCACGTCCTATTCCTAAAAAGGAAAAGATGGTCACCTTCATTAACAGCTTGAATTCAGAAATGAGCTATTGTTTGAATTTACATTGTCCTCCCTCTTTTGAGAAATTGATTGAAGATGCTATAACCATTGAAAGTGCTTTGGTCAAAAGAGGAATAATAAATTTTGGACAATCAACAAGAACGTGGTGAATGATGGTGTTGTTGATGAAAATCATGTCTCAACTAAGCCATTTGTTCTTAGTACTCCAAGTGATCCTCACAACAACAATTATAACAATTTCAACACGGTTACAAATCAAGGAAACAATCCTCCTCCTCCAAGGAACAATGTTAATCAACATTCTACTCCCAATCAAGGGACTGCCAAAAATCAAGGTTATCGGGGAACCAATAACAATAACAATTCCTTAGGGAATACCTCGAATACAAATCCACAATGATTTTCATTCTTCTCTAGTAGAAGAACTTACACTCCACTGGGTCAATCTTTGGAATTGGCAATCAAAGAGTTGATGGCTAAAAATGTCATTACCTTGCCACCTCAACGAAACTATGAACCCAATGTGAAGCCTCCATCATGGAATGAGGCATACTATTGTGACTATCATCAGTGCAAAGGTCATCAAACAAATAATTGTCAAGCCTTGAAGAATGCCATTCAAGACTTAATCGAAAATGGCACCATCACAATAGAAGGATATCAACAATCAAATGAAGACCACCAAGATTTTCGCAACCCTTTTCCCAACTATCAAAAAGGTGAGTCTTCTAGAAAAAGTGTGAATCATATTGATGATCTGATAATCAATCATATCTACACTGACGATGAACGGGTCAACGTTATTAAATTCAATGAGAAGGTGGAACATAGAGAAGTCAATGCAACAAAAAGGGCACAAGCTAAAGTTGTCTTAAAGGGTTCCTCTTCAAAATCCTAGGCCTCCACCTCAACATCAATATGACTTAGTCAACCAACTTCGAAAAACTCCTGCTCAGATTTCTATCTTAGAAATCTTGAAGATTTCCCCAGCACATAAGGAAATTCTTGAAAAGGCCCTCATTGAAACAACTGTATCCACTGATTTGGATGTCAACCAATTTCAAGCCATGGTAGGACACTTGTCTTCACCCACATGTCTCTCATTTTCTAAAAAAGATGGCATTTCCATGACTCATCCCCACAATCCATCATTATACTTAGAAGTCATGATCCATAAGTTTCGTGTCAAACGCGTCCTAATAGATGGAGGGGCTAGTTTGAACATATGTACTAGGAAGTTAGTTCAGGCTTTAGGATTTTTTGAGGACTCCATTGATCCCAGAAGAAAGATTACTATTAAATCCTATGATGATGAGGAAAGAGCGTCCTAGGGTTTAATCATGCTACCAATCAAAGTGGGACATGTTATCAAAAATACTTTTTGTCAAGTATTAGACCGTGATCTTGCATACAACATCTTGTTGGGTCATCCTTGGATCCACGAAATGCAAGTTTTCCCATCCACATATCATTGATGTCTTAAGTTTCCTTATGATGGACAGGAAATCACAATACCAACTGATAATTCAAATATTCAAACTTGTGCCAATATCAAAGCTAGTCAAGATACTTTGGTTCCTAACAATCAAGAAGCTCGTGCTAGTACTTCTCTCAAGATTGATACACAAATCAGTCAATTAACCAATAGTTTTGACAAGAAATGAAATTCAAGGACAATGGAGTCGGGGAGTACTCTCTCTATCTTGCTAATTTACCTACATCACCTCGGTCACATGGACAACCTTCTATCACACAACATCAAATATCAGCAATGTAAACATCAACACAACCACCAACAGAGCCAAGCACAAAGTTTAATGGATGATTCATCAAAGAAAAATTCCCCATGGAAGATCTTGAGGATAGAGAAATTCTAAACTAGCTCTATAAAGATGAAGATGAAGCATTTTTTAATGTCAAATTACCAACAGATAGATATGGAAAAGTGTATTTGATCATGCAGAAGATGGGCTATGATAAGGGTCCTATCGTAAAAAGAAAAGGAGTAGTTGAGTCTATTCACCTTCTAGGACTTGCTGCGAAAGAGAAAACCGGATTAGGCTATGATACTAAATCCAAACAACTGCATTACATTGTCTTCACATTGCAAGAAGGTTCAGATTCAAGAGAAGCATGTTTGGCAAAAATTTAGAATTTTGTGGATAATAACTTTGACACAGACTCTGCTGAATATGAATGGGACACCATTTATAATGATGAGTTCTGGAGGGACAAAAGGGTTGATGTAATACACAAGTATACCCCAACTCTAATCGAAGGAGAAGGATCAGGGTCCCAAACACGAGAATCTGAACTACAAGGTGACTATGATTCTAGTGATACTAAGTTAGATTTAAATGAACAAGACTATCATGAGAATGGTACCATCATTAATCAGCCTCATACCTCAGAGCCTACGGTCAACTCCGTTATGACCATAACCATAGCTGGTTTCACACAATCCAATGACCCACTATCCTTGATCTATCCTGATCTCATTGATTGGGATTCATCTGAACCTATCGATATACCCATATTCCAAAATGATGAAGCTATCATAAACTTCCTTTCCACAGATGACACAAATGATTGGTCCACTAGCAATTTTCGACATAGAGTCTTTAATCAGGAGAGTGTCAAGTCTCCTAGCTACAAAAGTAAAAATAAAAAAGAAAGATCTAATGGTGAAAACTAGAATCTGGCAGTGTTAGATCAAACAAAAGATAAAATAAAGAGCGTATCAGATGGAGAAAACCTTTTTAAGGTGCCAGATGATGGGAATCTTGACACTCTCCCAAAGCACTACCATGAGTGATCACCTATTTTGATTGAGCCTACAAAAGCCGTCAATCTTGAAACTTCAAAAAAACCAAGGATTTTATAGTTAGTTGCATCAATGATAGAGAAAGAAGTACCATAGTTCATAGAATTTCTAAGAGAAAATCAAGTCAACTTTGCTTGGTCTTATGTGGACATGCCAGGTCTTGATCCTGATCTTATCATGCATCACTTGTCTATCAAACCAGGGGTTAAGCCTGTGAAACAAAAACTTAGAAAGATGCACCCCCATGTTGCATTATTGGTTAAGGAAGCACTGAGAAAACTCCTTGATGTGGGCTTCATAAGATCAATCGACTACGCAGAATGAATCTCCAACATTGTTCTTGTATCCAAGCCAAATAAAAGTGTCAGAGTGTGCACAGATTTCAGAGATCTTAATAAAGCATGTCCTAAGGATGACTTCCCACTTCCAAACATCGACACTATAGTTGATCTGACAGTTGGCCATTCCATGTATTCATTAATGGATGGTTTTTCTGGTTACAACCAAATCAAGATTGCGCCTAAAGACCAGGAGAAAACAGCTTTCACATGTCCATGGGGAACTTACTGTTGGAATGTCATGCCTTTCGGTCTAAAGAATGCTAGGGCTACTTACCAAAGAGCCATGACTACAATCTTTCATGACATGATGCACACATTCATGGAAGATTATGTAGATGACATATTGGCAAAGTCATACACCAAAGGACATCTGGAAATATTGTCCAAAATATTTGCAAGATTGGAGAAATTCAAAGTTCGCCTCAATCCGAAGAAATGTGTTTTTGGGGTCACATCTGGAAAACTCTTAGGATACATAGTATCAGGAAAAGGAATTGAAGTAGATCCTGCCAAAGTACAGCCAATTATGGAAATTCCTCCACCAAGGAATATTAGTCAGTTGAGATCATTACAGGGACAACTTCAATCTATATGAAGGTTCATTGCACAACTGGCAGAAAAAATTATAACTTTCACACATCTACTGCATAAGAATGTTCCTTTCAAGTGGGATGACAAGTGTGAAGTGTATTTTCAACGAATCAAACAGTACTTAATGACTCCACCAGTTCTAGTACCACCAAATCCAGACAAACCACTAATCGTGTATATTGCCGCAACAGAGACATCCTTGGGTGCATTGTTAGTGCAAGAAGACCATACAGGGAAAGAATGTACAATTTATTACATTAGAAGAACACTAACAATTCATGAACTCAACTACACTTCCATTGAGAAGGCTTGTCTAGCAGTAGTGTTTGCTTCACATAAATTTTGGCATTACATGTTAACTCATACAATCAATCTTGTTTCAAAGATTGATCTACTCAAGTATTTGTTAAGCAAAGCATCATTGACAAGAAGGTTAGAAAAATGGGTAATGATTCTGAGTGAGTTTGGCATTCATTATGTTGATTGCAAGGAAATCAAAGGACAAGTTATCATTGATCAACTAGTTGAAGCACCACTGCAAGCAGACCATCCCCTGCACATTGAATTTCTAGATGTTGATGTCTTTACTACAGAATCCAAACAACCATGGTCCTTATATTTCGATGGTTCTTTCACTCAACATGGATTAGGGGCAGGCATATTTTTCATCACCCCCCTAAGGACACACCATTCCTTGATCATATAGGTTGATGTTTCCATGCACCAACAACATAGCCGAATATGAAGCATTAATCACTGGGCTTAAAATAGCATTGGAATGGAGGATTACAGAATTACAAGTATATGGCGACTCACAGTTAGTCATTAATCAGATCATTGATGATTATCAGACCAAAGATGACAAATTTTTGCCATATAAAAAGATGGTTGACAACTTCAAGAACTACTTTGTGGACATCAAATTCACACAAATTCCAAGGCTTGATAACAAAGTGGTCGATGCCATGGCTACGATTGCATCATTATTACAACTCCCAGAGAATCAGGCTCGCTATGAATTTCTAGTGGAACAATCATTTACACCCTCTTATGACACACTTGAAAGCCAAATCATTTGCCACTTGGTAGGATCCGATTCACCTTGGTATGGCAAGATTTATGCCTACCTAAAGGATGAAATTTTACCACCTGCCCTATCTCATAACCAAAAATGTAACTTTATATGCCTAACCTCTCGCTATACTCTTATCGCCGACACCCTTTATCGTCGTGGTCTTGATGGTACTCTACTTCGATGTCTTGAACATGATGAATCTGCCAAAGCTTTACAAGAAGTTCACAGTGGAATTTGTGGTACTCATTCGAGTGGACTAACCTTATCCAAGAAATTGATTAGAATGGGTTACTACTAGCCTACAATGGAGAGGGAATCATTCACTTTTGTGAAAACATGCTCAAAATGCCAGATTCATGGGAATCTCATTCATGCTCCTGCATAGGAACTTCAACCATTTACACCAACCTGGCCATTCTCCCAATGGGGGTTAGATCTAGTAGGCAAGATTCATCCTTCATCATCGAATGGGCATAAGTTCATCATCATAGCCACAGAGTACTTTACCAAGTGGATTGAGGCAGTACCTCTTACTAAAGTTACTGGAAAACAAATATCATCGTTCATACTCAACTATATTATTTTTCGGTATGGCATTCCCAACTCCATTATTACAGATAATGGACGACCTTTCAAGAATTAGGATGTTGATGAACTTTGTGAGAAATTTCATATTCAACACATATATTCAACACCTTACTATCCACAAGGGAATGGCCAAGCAGAGGCCTCAAATAAGACTATACTAAAAATTTTAAAGACTGTGAATGATTCAGGGAAATATTGGCATGTTCAACTCAATCTCGCCTTATGGGCCTACAAAACCAGTGTTTGCATGCCAACAGGAGCAACTCCGTATGCTCTTGTCTATGGAGCAGAAGCCATATTACCTTTAGAAGTTGAAATATCCTCACTTAGAGTATCACTGAAAGGTCTCACAATAGATGATGACTACAAAGTTTTCGTACTACAAGAGCTAGAACTCCTAGATGAAAAGAGACAAAGAGTAGCTGACCATTTGAAAGCATACCAACAGATGATGTCTCACAGCTATAATCACAAAGTAAATCCATGTACCTTTTAGGTGGGTGATCTGGTTTTGAAAGAAAATCCACAAAATCAGCAAGATAGAGAAAAGAAAGGAAAGTTTGAACCAAATTGGCTAGGTCCTTATGTAGTTATCGCAGTCTATGGTTCATGAGCCTATAAGCTATCGATGCCAGAAGGGGACCTGTTTGACGAACCTATCAATAACATGCACCAGAAGAAATATTATGTTTAAGTCAGCTATCATCATCCATAAATGTCCTGAAGAAATACAAAAAAAATCAAAAAATGTCCTGAAGAAATACAAAAAAAATTGAAAATGTCCTGAAAAAAAAAAATCTGAAAAATGTCATACGGTGAAAACCTGGTAACAGGCAGTCTATTGACAAGGAAAAATACAAAAAAATAAAATAAAAATCAGAAAAAATGCAATAAAAACAAATAGTGAAAATCTGGCAAACAAAAGCTATTTGTAGCTCTCCATCTATTAGTTCGTATTCTGCACTTAGCTTTTCAACTGTCTTTTCCTGCATCATTTTTGGCACCATCTTAGGGTCATAACAACATCATACTACCATCATTTTCATAGAGCGATAAATGTTTTACCATGGCTTGATCATTGTATATATTCCTTTTAGCAAGTTGTGTCAGTGCAGGGGGAAAAACATTGACCATGTTGGGGGCCAATCGACTTTCAGGATATAGCAAAACAACTAGACAATGACAAAATCCACTCATGTGAACAAACAATCAAATCACATGAACACCTATCCAATATTTGATCTATATCACAACATTTTTCAGCAAATATCATATCTGGATGATTTATAATCTGAATAATGTTTGGAATAGCAGTATTACATTTTCAACAATGGTTGTTTGATTTTCAATATCATCTCTCTAGAGCTCACTCAATGATGTACTAAACTAGAGTGACGAGGAAAGAGAATGATTTTTCTTTGTCTATTGTCTTAAGATTAACTATCAATCTAGTGCAAATATGTTGTGAGACATAATTTCCAAAGCAATATCATTGATGACAGTTCCACATTTGCATCAGAAAGTGGTTAATCTTTGTCTGTTTATGCAAGAAATGCTCAGGTCATCTCGGTTCAATTATACCTCGATGCTTGTGTTCACTTGCTATATTAAAAATCATGAAAGTTGTACTCAGGTCATCATTGGTGCTAATTTCTCCTTTGATGCTTGTACATACTTCCAACATTTTAAAAGGCTCTATGATGATTCAAGAAAGCTAACAAAAGGCTCAAAAAATGGTTCATTTCATTTAGTTGCATTTCATTTTAGATCATTGTATATGACTGCATAATGGATTCACATCAGAGTTCTAAAAGGATGAAAATGTCAACGGTTGCCATACATCTTTGGACTCTCTATAGAGGACAGTTGGACATTTGTTTTATTATTATCTTTCATCTCCATGATTTCATCTAGGTTTCATGCGTGCCATATGGTTCATTTTTCTATCATTTCATTTCATTATCATCTATCATTTCATTTCATTTTATCATCTATCATTCCATTTCATTTTATCATCTATCATTCCATTTCATTTTATCATCTATCATTTCATTTCATTATCATCTATCATTTCATTTCATTTTATCATCTATCATATCATTTCATTATCATCTATCATTTCATTTCATTATCATATATCATTTCATTTTATTTTATCATCTATCATATCATTTCATTATCATCTATCATTTCATTTCATTTTATCATCTATCATTTCATTTCATTATCATCTATCATTTCATTTCATTATCATCTATCATTTCATTTCATTTTATCATCTATCATTTTATTTCATTTTATCATTTCATTTCATTATCATCTATCCTCTCATTTCATTTCATTTTCTCTCGTTCTCATTTCATTATCTTTTCATCTATTTTATTTTATCATTATCATTTTTTCGTATCATCATCATTTACCATTTCATATCATTTTATTATTATAGCATAATCATTTATCATTTATTATCTTCTTATCATTATTATTATCATTTCATTAACATATCATTATATTGTCATTTCTAAACATCTCATTTCCACTCGTTATCACTTATCATTTTCATTACATCACATTGCAGTACATATCATTTATCATCTTATCATACATCTCATTATTATTAATCATTTCACTTCATATCGTTATTCATATCATTTATCATTTGTCACATTACATTCATATCATATCTTTAATCATCCTATCATTTTTCATATCACAAATTCATGATGCATATCATAAAAACAACATTCATTTTCCATCATATTATCATTATTTACTTGCATTTGAAAATCCAAAAACAAACATTCCATACATACATTTTCATATCATTTTCCAAACACTTTTCATAAAACATATCAAATATCCCATGACATATTTTCATAATCACATCATAAGTCATCCACCTGCATGACATCATTAGTATGCATCATCATCATACACACATCATATCAAATCATCCTGCATATCATGTTAGTCATCAAATCATTGAAATGCATACCAAAATCCATAACATATATGAACAAATGCATATCCATATCATACCATCATTTCTTAAATGCACATCACCAAAAATCATCGTCGTTGCATATCATCACTCATCATAAATAATACAAATATCCAATGTCCAATGAAACTGAAAAGTATAAAGAGAGATACATGGGATATGATCAAAATCAATATACATTCTCCAAAAATGATATACATGTGGGACATACATCTACATCATAACATCATAAACTAGCTGGTCGATGCCTCTGATGGAGCTAGTCTGGAATAAGGTGGCCTGCCACTAGTACCTACATCTGGATCCTGTCGAGGCCTAGTAACCCCCATGCTCTATGTGGCTATCTATGACCTGCTCTTGGTCCTACTCTGAGACCGTGGGAATGGCTCCCTACGCTCAGGAGGACACAACTCCTCATATCTGACACATTAGTACTCTACCTCCCTCACCATCTCCATTCCCTCTACAATAGCCTCTCGCAAGGATGCACTCTCTACAGTGCCCATAAGCCTCTGAGCAGCACCCTCGGCCTCCACTGCCCTCTATCTCAATGCATCCCTCTCCGTAATCAAATGGGCTATCTGTGGGTCTAGGGCAGGCTAAGATACCTATGTCGGTGCTGGAGCCTGAGCCTGTGTCTGTGCAAGTTGTGCCTGTAGCTATGCTATCAAACTCTGCGCATGATCTATTTGATCTTGAACAGTCTACACCTGGCCCTGCAGCATGTCTATCTTTGCCTGCTATGATGAGGAGGAAACCCTGATAATGGTCCATGGTTTGCCACCAGATCTAGGCCTCCGTACAATTTGAGCACTACCTAGGCTGTCTAATCTCTGCCTCACTGCCCTCTCCTCCTCCTCCTCTCATCCACCCACTGCCTGCTCTCCGCCAACCACATCCTCCTATCTCTCCACCCCTGGCTGTTGTGCTACTACAATGGGCCCTAGCTCATTTGGGCATGTAAATTGTGGGAATCGATGTGTATGAAAATACATTAAGTAATCATCTTACATACCTGCATCTATCACCTCTGGCCTGTATGCCCATCCCTCAGGCTATAAGCTAGAGTACTTTGTATATGCCACTTGGTATGTAATACATCATCCCCATCCAGGATCATCCTTGCACCACCCATAGTGAGCAATGCCCTATGGCATCCCCTACATGTATCTATACTATCTCTGAACTTGCAAGGCCAAAAATATCTCAATAGTGTATGGGGTCCGTCCTATCAGATATCAGAGCATACAGACAAATGGCATCTCCAAATGATTTGTGTCCAAGGGCTCGCAATTTGTATATGGCCTCCATATAACTGCATCCACATCATCTAACACATGCTGCCAGTACTCCAACTTGCCCAGCTTGGGCTAGAAAAGTGCACCTAAATATGCATATACATATAGCCTATTTGGTGGCCTAGCCCTGGCACACTCTGGCCTCGGAATTGCAATATGCTCCCATGCCCAGATCTGGAGCAGAGTCACACCACTGGCCAAACTAGTTGATCCTCAGTATACCACATAATGTAGATTATGATACAAATGAGCCAAAATGCAGCTCCCCCAGGCATACCTCTGCGGCTGAGTCACCATCCACTCTAGCATCCTACCCCAACCAACTGAAAATCCCTTCGACCGATGGTCTGGTAAAAGGAAGCCTCCAATGAATGCACCCAACACAGCAACTAAGGCTGGATATCTCCTAAAATCCTCCCACGGCACCCAATATCCTGCTATCGACCTATCACCACATATCCTCCTCAGTGTCTCAGTCCCTCCTATCTCCTTGTGGTCATAAACCACAAGGGAACCTACCACGGGAATCCCTAGAATCCTATACACATCCTCGGGTGTCACGGTCATCTCACTAGTTGGCAAATGAAAGGTGTTATGATCGGAGTGCCACCTCTCTGCCAATGCAGTCAACAGTCCCCTGTTGACTTGAATCCCTCACGAGATAGTCAATAATGATCCCAACCCACAGTCAACTATCCACTGTATCTCTGTTGGAGTCAACTCTCCTACCCGATCCCAACATGTCGGGAAACGCTATCTAATCTGGAGGTTGTCAAAAACCTCCTATATTTTTTTGGTCATCACAAGGACAATTAATCAGACTCATACCAATGACTCATATCATGTTCTCTATCTATCAAGTGAACTATATCAATGACCCATATCAAATTAATCAACGAATCATATCAACGTATCATATCAATGACCCATATCAGTGACCCATTTCATGCAATCAATCATATCATGCAATCACAGCTGCATCTATCTATCTGAATATAAAATCAATCTACTCTATCATCATTATACTATTTCTTTTTCTTTTTCAGGAAAGAAAATTTATCAACAATCCAATCATTTTTTTCATTTGTACTTCAGTCATGAATGCAAATATGTTTGAATCCCATCATCTACTATTTGGTTTCTATCGTAGAAAGAAAATTTATCACACATTTACTCTTTGTTTTTCATTCATGAGAAGCAAAGTTACCAGACAATCAATCAATCAATCTACTCTTTGTTTTTCATTTTTGAGAAACAAAGTTATCAGCTATCTACTCTTTGTTTTCTATTCGGGGAAGCAAAGTTATCAGTTAATCATCAGATTTTCTATCATTTATATCCATATCAACATGTTGGCAAGATAATTTATCTATCTATTGACCAAAGACACAATGTATACACCATCATTTTTCATCACAATCGCATTCTGCCAAAAATTTCCTGGATGCGCTAATCTGTGCCTCAAATGCGCTGAAACTCAAAAGCGCTACAGTTTACTTCGAAAGCGCTAAAACTCATTATGCGCGCTTTTGCACCCTACAAGCGCTAAATTTTTGCCTATAAGCGCTAAAACCCTATATGCGCTAAGATATCCCACAGATGCACTATTTCCTCATCTAGACGCGCTAAAACCTGAAAGCACTACTTCATATCCTAGATGCGCTAATCCACCTCTGTTGCAGCCAATCCCTAAATGCGTGACTCTATGCCCTAGATGCGCTAAATTTTTCTAGCCAGACTTGACTCCTATAAGCGCTAATTTACACTTCGTATGCGCTAGAAAACCTAATTTTACCTTGCACCTATATGCGCTAAAGAACATCCTAGATGCGCTATGGAAATTTTTGAATGCGCTAAAATAGGTAGGCGGATGCGCTAAAACTTTATTTTTTCCCTAAATCCGCGCAAAAAAGCTTAAAAATTGCTCAAAAACACAAAAATTTTGACTCATAAAGGGTTCAATCGACTCACTGGTGGTCCATATGCGAATGGTCTTTGGTATCAGTGGGCCCACTCGAATCTATGCCTATGAAATGAAATATGCATCTCGCCAAGTCACCGTCAGAGCATAACAATCACTATAATAAAACGGTGCAAATGACTTTCACTTTTACCCCTTTTATCTTATATGGGTCAATTAAGGTGGGTTTTTGGTGGCATTTACTTTATTTTTTTCACCAGGGGCATCTTTTACACCAATTATCAAGAGCTAAATCACTGAATCGCCATCAGAATTTCATCATCCAATCAAGTTTTTTTATTACATTTTTGAAACTCATATCTTCATATGTGATTTACCTCACAAGGAGGCATCATCGGCATTAGCATCAAAAACATATCAGGGGCAAACTAATTTTATTTTCTTTCAAGCAATGTGTTTCACACATCACTTCAAAGAGGGGCAAAATGTATGTGCATAAAATTGGTCATGTCTAATTAATCCTAACATTTAATTAAATATTTATTATTTAATTAATTTCTCTAAAGTCTTCTACATGTAATTAAATTTAATTAATTTAATTATGTTGTTCATTCATTTTATTCTCCCACCATAATTGAATAAATTTATTTTATTTAATTATTTCGCATGTCTACTTGATTAATTAAATAAATACATTTTATTTATTTAAATTAATTATCATCTTTTGAATTTAGTTAAATCTTTTGTTTTAATTAAATTTAAATATTTATTTTCTTCTATTTAAAACTTTCTTCTAATTAATTAAATATTTTATTTAATTAATTTCATACACATTTCATTTCTTCAAATTTAATTAATATTTTATTTAATTAAAGATCTTCTGCTTTCTTCAAATCATAATTAAATATTTCATTTAATTATGAAATCTTCTAATTTCCTCAAAATCTTAATTAAATATTTATTTAATTAAGAAAAATCTACATGCACCCCTAAATAAATAATTGAATTTGATAATTCATTATTTATCTTCTCAATATCTTTCCATTATCTTCTAAAAAAGATGATTTTTTATCATCTCATCTTATCTCTTCCATGAAAATGGAAAAATCCTGCTTTATTCGTTTTCTTCTATTTTTCTCTCCAGTTTCATCCATCTTTGACCGTTCAATCTGTCAGGAATTATCACAACCATTGATCAACTCATCCAATCAAAATCTTCAAAAAACCCTAGAAATACATGTGCAAATCCAAACATTGGTTACACACACACGCGATTACACTTACGCACTGGCATCTTTAGCATTCTATCAATAATCATATCTTAGCAATAATCTTATCATAGCATAGCATAATCTTGCATCTTAGTATAGTATGCATTTTAGTTTAAATCCCATTCTCTAGTAGTCCATTTCGTTGAGCTTGGCATACTAAATCTAAGAGTAACTTGAATCAACAAAACGCTGGAGATAGGGAGCAATAAAATGACTTTGAATAAGCTGCACTAAAGAGTTTGTTTATTTTTCTTTCAGCTTCTTTGATATAAAGTTTTATTTGAATGTGTTTTGAATTCATTATGATAGGAATATTTTCATACACACAATATTTATTGCCATGCAAGTGGTGGTAATATGGTATTTTCAGCCTCAATATCAGCTTGTTCCTCTTCTTCATCTAAGATATTTGTTGTGTTTCTCTACTAGGTAGGTGTTTCTTTTGTTAAAAAAGTGAAGCTTCTCAAACTACTAATGATATTGGTTTCTTCTCTATTAATGAGTTCAAAGTTTGGTTGAATGATATCACCTTCAAGACCAGGTTGTTCAACAAGAGCAATCAGTCTCCAAATAGTCATGTGGGGTTCAATTGTGTCAATTTATCTTGCTTAAGTGAATTTCTTTTACCACAAACACTTGTCTTGATTATGTTTTCAAACTAAATGTTTATTTCAAAAACATAATAACCTTCACAATGTCCATTTTGTGAAAATCATGAGGTTGAAGCCATAATTGCCTATGTTGTCTTTGGAAAATATGGATTGAGATATAATTCAAGATATTTAGAAATCTCTAAGGATATAAATCCTTAGGACAAGCAGTAATATCAAGGCTATTTCAAAAGGTATCCATATTTCAGCCAAAGTGTTTGAAATTTTGAGGAAGATAGTGAATTTTTGTTTTGTAACATTTTGGAATCAAGCAATATATTAAATTGACTCACAATCATTTACAATCCTAGGTTGAAATTGCCATACATGTTGAGTTCCCACTCGGATTTCTCCAAACAATAAGACATTGAAAACAGTTAGAGATTTGGTGACACTGGCTCCCCTCCACGGTACACACTTCTCAGGACCACCAAATCTAAAAATCCTGAAGATCCTAAGATTCTAAGGATTTTTTTTGTTTCAGTAATGAATAGTACAAATGTGGGGCAGCTTCAAAATGACCGTTCTTGCACCAACAAGCATTAACAATTTTTGGTAACTAAACAGTTTGGCTCTTAGTAACAAACTAAGAACACCCAGCCATATACACATCTGCTTTGCCACTTAAGGCTCTTACTACCATTCCTATTCCACTTAAGGCATAGTACTAGGTGCAGTATGTTATACAGTCTAGGATAGAAGGTACTTTCTCATGATTTCCCAACCTTTAATATAGCTCGTCAGTAAACGTGCTTGCAAGAACTTGCCTATGATTTTATAGTTGTGGGGTGTGTCTCATAGTAAGTCCTCTCTTAAGGTTGACACAAAGCATAAGTGTACTTAAGTATTTATCTTCACCCAATATCGCACGAAGTGCAAGGGGATTGGATACGTACTATAAGTGCACACAAACAACAAAGTACACTTGGAGTGTTTCTCTTCACCCAAGATCGCACGAAGCGCAAGAGGATTGGATACACACTACAAGTGTGTCACAACAAAGTAGACACTGATTCATTTTACTGACTAAAGCTAAGATGAATTCATTTTATGCACCAAATGAAAGGTTAAGTTTCCTTGTTCAATTTTAAAACCCAAAAGACAATGATGAGATGAAAGTTCAATTTTAGTCCTGTTTGAGCATTCATTTTAAACCCAAATGAAATTTAGTGAGGTCCTAGAGCATAAAGTAAAAAGCATAAGAAATTGGGTTATAATTTCCCCAAAGCATCAAACGCTTGTTATAATCATGAAATGTTAAGATGAGAATGCTTCTTCACTTTAACTTCGTGTCATCCAATCTTGCAAAACCGTGTTAGTCTAAAAACCATAACAAGATTAGAGGCGTGTTAGTACTCTGACGAATTGAAAAAATCAAAACACATGCTGAAAAATGATCATTAAACCTCTTACCAAAGTTGGGCATCGCTATACAAGATAGCATCACTCTGGTGAATAAGGGTGTCACTCTGTAGACAAATTAGAGAGCACAATAGCGTCGCTATTTGGTTGGGCGTCGTTGTTTGCAAATCTTCGATACATCGATAAAGTATTAGCGTCGTCGTTTGTTTAATCAGTGTATGTGCATTTAATAGGTTTCATTGTTTGAAATGATGATAGTGTCACTATATGGCGATGCCTTGCAAAGGCTTCGTTGAAATTAAGTTGGGTGTCACTCTTTCTTGCAAAAGTCAAAATGAATGGAATTCAAGCTAGAAATTGATTAAATTGATGGTTTCCCCTCCCTCTAGCACTAGAATGTCGATCGAGGATATTAGTATGGGTTGAGTATGCTTGATCCATGAAGAATCGAAGCATAACGTAACCACTAATACTCAATCTTAAAGATCATTCAAATGAAAGTTAAGATAAACATTTATTGAAACTAAACATTATGAACTCTGAAAGCATTTAAATGTCTACTCTAACCCATTTAAAACTTATCCCATTTTGAAATTGGTGTTGTGTTGATGTGGAACAACGACCCTTTCCCAATCTCGTGATTGGTAAGCTTGTTTCAATCGATTCTATTGAAGAGAATCGATGAAATGATTGTGATGTGTGAGTGAAAACATGATTTTAATCTAAATGAGCATGATGTAAAAGCTAATCTAAATGAGATTTAAACCAAAAAGATTAAAACCCTAATTATCTAATTAGCTAAATGGATGCATGTAATCCAATAATGGAAGCTTAAAGCTAATTTGCAACGAAAATGAACTAAAATATGCTAAATGTGAGTAAAGTATGAGTGTGAGTGTGAGTGATTTCAACAGCATAATTTTTCTCTGAAAGATGGATAATGGATCCATTTGTCTCCAAATAGTGAACTATTTATAGGAAATCAAATGAGAAATGAAGGGTTGAGATTGAAAAAGCTAATCAATGGTCAAGGATGGAGGAAATTGGAGGCATGGATCATGGATTCTCATCAACAGGTGAGAATGCAAGATGAGATTTAATCAAGGGTTCTCATTCGTTCCAAACAAGCACATTTTTGACTTGTTTAAGAGGTCAAAAGTTAACTTGCTCAAGAGGTTTCAAGTTTAACTTGCTCAAGAAGCCAAGTGAGAATATTCCCTTTTTCAAATGATTGGAGGAGAGAGAATATTCTTTGGAATATTCTCATGGGTGAGGAAAAAGGATATTTTGCAAATTAAAACAAAGTTTAATTGTGCAAAAAAGGGAAGGAATATTCCCCTTTTGGAGGAAAATTAGATTAATTAGATAATTGTTAATTAAATAATGTTAATCATACATTTAGGGGATTTTAGAAGAATTTAAAGTGATATTCATTAAATTAAATGATTTAATGAAAGGGGGGAAGATGAAATGACATTTAATTAAATAACTTAGGGTTATTTAATTAAATAAGAAGACTTAGGGAATTAAATTAAATAGTTTGATTTATTTAACTTAATGAGATGAAATGTTAGCGTGAAAGGGGGTGAATTAACTTGATTTGATGAATTAGGTTAAATAGACAAAAATGATGCAATTAATTAAATAGCTAGGCTAATTTAATTAATTAAGCAAAAAGAGAATGGGTTTCAAGAGGAAATGATGTTAGTATACCTGATTCGAGTGTATGATATCATTTAGGACATTTTCTAGTGTATATAGAAAGAATATAAATTAATATATTTAATGTTATAACATTGTTTACAAGTACTCAAAATGGGTAAATGGGATTGTAAGAAAAATGCATTTTTATCTAAAAGCCTATAAGAAAAAGAAAGGCAATAAGCTCGTTTACACCTCTAAAATGGAGTTCAAAAAAAATGAATTTGAAGGTGAACATTAAGACAAAGTGTTGCATCGATGATTCTTAAGAATGCAAACTTTTGATTAGATCATCACTATAATGAGTAGAGTTGCTCATATATAATCCTTACAATGAATAAGATATCATAGAGAGGCACAATTTTCTTTAAAGAAGTGGTAAAACCTACCATAGATTTTATAATACACAAGACACTTAAATACAATATGCTCTTCTAATTTTGGTTCATTATTGATGAGTATAAATGCATTGATCTATTGGCATAAAGTGTTATGATTCCACAAAAAACTGGTGATAGCATACTTAAAATTGGTACAAAGGAAATTTCAAACCAAAAGAAAACCTTGTATACTTGGGAGGAATAATGCATCCATCTTCTTGTAGAGAAGGGGGATTCGCTACTCCTGATTCTTTATTCTCAAGAGATTCCCAAGGGGTGAACTTCCCTAAACTACCTCAAGGAACAAAGCAAGAGTTTTAGAATCAGAATGAGTAGGTCACAACGATTTTCTGGAAAGACTGGCAGGATCTTGATCAAAGGACATCAATGTGACACATGGACGATAGTGTGACGCTCTAGAGTCCCAAAGGCACACTAGTGTCTTGTATGGACAGAAAACTAAGAATGTCATGAAAAGAAGCAAAGTGACTTCTAGCAATCTAGTTACTGAGAACTTTCAGAATGTGGGAAAATAACAGTATATACCAGAACTAAAATCAAGTGATGTATAAACAATAAAGTAAGAGAATAAGAGATCGAAAATTCTTACAACAACCCAAGTAATGAAGCCTCCAACTAGTAGATATCTTTAATACTTGCATGTGTAAGATCTTGAGAAAGTGTTGGGGTTGTATAGGGGTTTTCCTTAGTCAAATCCTCATTTTGGTGTTCTCACCTCTACGGATAGCCAAATAGAGAGAGAGAGAGAGAGAGAAAGAAAGTATGTGATAAGTGATAAAAGAAAACCCTACTCAAGGAGAACATGTATCACAAAACATAGGTGATAAAAGAAATCCCCGCTCGAGGAGGAGAACCCATATCACAAAATAAATATGTAATGGATAGGGGATGTGTGAAATCCCAAGATTCTCACAAGCACAAGGCAGGGGAGATATTAGCTGCAAGGCTTAAGGAAGCCAAAGGGAGAGAGAAAAGATAGCTGCAAGAACCAAAAGAGTTGTAGAGGGTGCTATGAGAATGCAAGAGTGTTGTTGTAGTGAGTTATGAAAGCTTGAGGTTGTTGTGACAAACAAGAGAGTTGTGCAAGCAAGATAGCAAGAGAAATATTGGAGAATGTTTGAGGGAGGAGCCAAGAAGGAGAAGAAGGACAAATGAGTTGAAAAGATGACTTTTAAAGAGGGAAAAGAAGCTTCTTGAGCTGTTTCAGGGTGTCCCCAGCCATTACCACTAAAAAAATTAGTTGACAAGTGGAAAACATGCTCGAAAGTGATTGTTTGAACATTGAAACGTCACAAGATGCTAGCACAGCACACAAATGTTTGTGCAACACTAGTGTCTAAACACATCATGCTACAAAATGACACATACAAGAAAAGAAAAAGGTTTGATGCAAAACCAATGCGTGAAGGTAGCTGATGAAAAGGGGTGTTGAGCATCCTGAGAGGGGAAAAAGGCTGATACAGGGGCTAAAATGAGCCTACACAAGTTGCTAAGGGAGTGGACACTAAAGTGGATGCAAGAATGTATGTGAAATTGCAAGGGGTGTAATTTTGTGCCATTAAATTTTTCCCCCACTTTAGTGGGCACATGAATCTACACTAATATGAATGCTAAAGGAAATCTACTAAACATAAACAATATCGTGAAACCAAAAGGATACTATAGAGGAAGCAGATAACTCTTCGAACTAAGGAAGAATTCCCCCAAGTTGAAGACCTAAAAAACAAATGGATTAGACAAGAAATACATGCACAAGACAACAAGGTTAGAACATAAAAATCCATACATCATAGGCTTAGAACATAAAAACACACACATAGGAATACAACAAACTAAAGGATTTGAGTCAGCAAAGTGAAAGAGACCTCGATGTAGAAGGTTGTCTCAATACTATGCGTCGTTCCCAAATTAAAAACAATAACATGTAGAAGAATTCTAAAACAAAGAGAATAATGTAAGGGTTGATCACTTCAAGAGAAGAATGCACCCAAAAGTTAGGGAAGAAACCAATGTCAAAGAGAGAGCATATACTCAGGATGAAGAAGATGTAGATCTTCGATCCGGTATATACAATTGAGAAGAGAGAGATGGAGAAGCTAGGAAGGAATGAAAATTCCAAGAAATATGGCTCAATAGGTCCTCAAATGCAAGGAGAGCTGAACAAATGAGTCATAGATCTGCAAACCTATAGAAGGTGATCAAAAGGCTCTGTAGATACTCTCTCCTACAGAGCTGAACAAACTGCACTGGAGGTTCACAAACCAACAGTGAACAAATCCCATAGGATGTAAGCGCTTTACAGGCCCTCAAACCTGCAAGGAAGGAATTCCCCCAAGTACTCTCTCATGAAGGAATCCCAATGTAAGGGGACTCTATAGAGTTGGATTGAAAAGTAGCTTCACAGGCACACTTGCAAAGCAACATGTTAATTCGCAGATAAAACATGTTAGGCAAGCTTGATGCAAAGGATCTCTACAGGTTCTCGGTCCTGCAAAGCAAGACTACTTAGATGAACCTATGGCTACTGCAAGCTGCATTGCAAGATAGTCATAGAAAGGAAAGGTCTAGTTAGGTTTCCCCCAAGCTAGATGCCATAGAATTCATTTGAGAGAAAATATTTCAAAGGGGGTCCCTCGGGAACCCTTCAAAAGAAAAAGGGGTCCACTCAAGGGATGCTTCATTTGAAATACATAGAGAAGAGAGGGGGTCCTTTGAGAGGGACACACGTATCCAAAACAAGTTATCATTATCCCCAACACACAGGGGAGGAGAACCATCCAAGATACTTAGAACATATAGGATAGAGGTAGACCTCAATATCACTTGTCGTTTGGAGAAGAGACAGGTGCATCAACAAATAAATGACTGATGACACTTGAATCAAGAAGTTGTATTTTATCCTTCAAGGCCTTACATTCACTAGTGGAATGGACAGATACTCGATGGTATGCACAGAAATAATTTTTTTCTTTATCATGCTTGTCAAACCTCTTATGTGTAGGAGGAAGAGTAATCAAGTGGGCTTTTAGAAGCCTCAACAAGATACACTCTTGCTCAGATAAAGAATGAGGAGCAAGAAGCAACCCTTTCTCTTGTGAAGAAGATTTTGACTGCTTGCAAGAAGAATGCACAAAGATAGTAGATAATGTAGGATGAATCAATCCAACAGAACGAGGTTGAGTGGAAATCATGTCACCATTCAACCATGGTTTCCATTTAGACTATTCATTCGAGCAACCAAGCCCCAAATTACACTTACGAGGTTCCCATTCTATAGGGAACTGAATGCCTTATTCATTACGCCCACAACCTTTATGCCCATAGCCATATTTAGAGACAAGCTTGAAGCCAAGGCCATAATGTGTTTGCAAATCTTGAGAAGGAGGAGGATCTTCATAGAGAGCATTATTCCAACAATGGGGATTACACTCTTGTATGGGATCACCATCATCCTTCTTGATAGGATTGCTAACATTAGCCTCTTTAATAGAGATGTGATCATCTTCCTCAAAAGGAGGAGGATCAACATTAAGGATATTACAACTAATGCTCACATTATCCTGTGATACAAAAGAGTAATCATCTTTGATAGCAGGTTTGGATGATGTTATCAGAAAGTCTAAGTGGATTGGGGCAACTTTATGTCCTCCAATGAAGGATTTTGTAAAGTTTAGAGAACCCCAGTCATCATCAATACATGCATTCTTTTGAGAAGATGTAGAAGGAGCAGACTTAAGATTTCTTGCTTTAGGAGGATCTTCTTTAGGGACTTTTGTCTCAAGAGTATCCTTTGTAGTAGGTACTACTAGAGTAGACATCAACACATGAGAAGACACTGAAGGGCTAAGAGCAAGCACAATCGAAACCTGACCGACAACTGCCATTTCACATAAATGCATAGCCTCAGGGTCAGCCCTGACTGTGACTACTTGATTATTGCAAATAAACTTAATAGACTTATGTAAGGTAGACATGACTGCACCCATAGCATGAATCCACGATCTACCAAGAACAAGATTATATGGTAGTTTTTCTGACATAACATATACAAGGGTGGGTATAGTAATAGGTCCCAACCTCAAAGGCAAGACTATTGTGCCTAAGGCTTGTCGACTGACGTTATCAAACCCACGAATGACAATAGAAGAATCATTAAGAGAAGATGAATCAATATTAATCTTAGGAAATAGATCAATGCTACATACATTGAGAATTAAACCAATGTCAATGAGAGTACATCTAATGCCGATAGTATTAATATTAACTATGATCATTAAAGGATCTGTTTGTTTCTGTACATCTAGGGGCAGAAGTTCTTGCAGATAGAATATGATATTCAATGAATCCACATGAATATGAGTCATCAATGCATTAACATCCATCGGCCTAGCATAGGCAGGCAAGAGGATCTTTTGTAAGGCTTCCTGAAGCATTCCTTGATAAATTAGAGTAGACTGAAGCAAGTCCCACAATGTGATCTTAGTTGGAGTAAATCAAAGTTGCTCGACAAGATCGTAATCACTGGGTACTTTAGTCGTAGGTTTAAGTTATCGAGGAAGGCTTAGTTGGGAAGGTGGTAGAGAAGTAGGTTGATCAACATTTTTATTATTCCTTCTAGGGGTTAAAGCATAATAGTGGTTTACAATTATTTTGAGGAAGGAATTCTCATTTATTTTTGTTTTCACCATATCAAGGGGTTCGAATGAACTTATAGGTTTGATCGAACACTATTATATGTTCGATCAAACCACTCAACAGCCCAATAAAATAAAAATATTTTATAGGGTTTGGTTGAACCTAGGTTTGACCGAACCCCCTGAATTAGGGAAAATTAAAAAAAAGAAGTCATTGTCGCACGCACTTCACATGATTGTTTGTAAAGCGGCGAACGTGAATAGCGAAGGCGGAAAACCCAGGAGAAAAATGTGCACCACATTTCTAAGTTCATCAACCTCTTGACCAAGCCATAGTGAGCAGCAGGTTGGTGATTGAAATTGCATTTCAAATTGAATTTATTTTGAAAAAAATTTAAACCCTAAATGGAATGAAATGGTTAAAATTTACAGTAGATTTGAAATTAAGTTTGTTGAAATTGAAATTGCATTTGCTTGAAAGTTTCTAAAGCCTTTCAAGAACAACAAATTTAATTTCTATTATGCTTTGATGAATTTTCATACTGTGTTTTAAAGCTCCAATTTTGGCACGGGCAGGGAGTTTCAAATTTGACTTTGCAGTCCATTTGTTTGAAAGATTTTGCATACCCATTTTTAAAAAAATTCAAAAAATTAACGTGCCTTGTCTATGCTTCCACATTTTGCATACATTTCTACCAAGGCACTGCCAATTGCATTTGCTTGAATATTTCTAAAGCCTTACTTTGTTAATAGATTTTTTTGAGGCATTATATCAAACAATTCATGTGCCTTCCACATTTTGCATACATGTCTACAAGGGCACTTGCAATTGCAACTACAGCATCTGGTAAAATTCCCCCTTGATGATTTGATTGATGTCCATACCATGTCCAAATCTCCCATTTTGGCATAAGTAGGGGGAAGGTTGTGGAATTTGGCTTTACAGTTGTCAATTGCATTTGCTTGAAAGTTTCTAAAGTCTTTTCAACAAACCCATTTGCAAGGATAACATGATATTATTTAAGTACAAGCTTAAGTTTAAATCTTGCATTTGAAAGCTAAATTGAAATTAAAATTATATGTTTGAGGCAATGCATATAAGACACCCATACAAAATAGTACAAAAGAAAGAGAAAAAATGTAAAGAATGCACTTGTAACCTATACTTGAGAGCATTAAAATTTTGAAATTAAACATAAAGAATAATAGGATATATATATATATACTCTTTCAAATCAGCATTGAATATTAGAGGATGAACTACATATTAGGATTTTTTCTTTTAATATAAATCAGGTAAAACTTATTCCTTTGAGTAGATGAATAAACTCTATTAATATTTAATAGTAAGGTTGTAAATGAAAAATTATTGTGGTTACAAGATAAAAGAAAATAATACTAATAGGTAATATTTATATTAAGGAATGTCATCTCCAATAACATGCTTAACACTAATAATTGGGTTATAATCACATTATGTATCATAAATACAAATATTAACGTTGATGAAAATATTATATTATGGATAATAATTATAATAAAACATAATAAATTGAAACTTATTTCATATGAACATGCAAGGCAAATGTTAGTATGTATTATAAATAGTAATATTATTATTTAAAGTAAATTTTAATATTGCAATAATAGTATTTACCATTAATGTTATGAAATGATAATAATGTTGTTACATATTAGTAATATAAGCATTGCAAGTTCTATTATCCAATATACAGTGCCCAATGTATAACAAACAAAACCATTCGCATTAAGAGAAAGTGCCAATAAATATTTCTTTTATTGTTGGTTTTAGGGCATGACCTTGGAGAACCAAATAGTAATGTTGTTAAACATTAAAAATTGTCAATTTCGGAACAAATGACAATACCATTAATTGGAGTAAATGCTATTTTAAAGTTTAAATTTATATTTTAATTTTAGGGTAAATACTTTTGGTTGAATTTATGAATTAGAGATAGAAATTTTGAAAGGGCCCCACCCTTTTACAAAGACCGATAAAGAAACAAAAAATGATCAATCATATTGGCATGGAACAACAACAAGAAAAATATAGTTGTAAGTTAGAAAAATAACATCCAATTAGAAATACTCCACCAATAGTGGGAATGTATCTAATAAAGAGGGTCATTTTCCTAAAAACATTAGTAGATCTATCATTTCACAACTTGAATCAAAAATTCTTCAAGGAACTATATCTTAGTGTCAACTTTATCCTTTTCCATGAATGAACCTAGTTGAGGTTTGTAATGGATTTTACATCTTTAGTTTCCAAAATTGAGACCAAAGGGAATAAAGGGTTCCTATAATCTTCTAAACTTGAACCTTCTTCATATTTTTAAATTATTAGAAGAAATACCAAGAGGTGAATGTTGCAATTCAAGAGAATGGTAGAGGCAATGAACTCCAACTAATCCATTTGTAACATGATTCTTGTCTCTACCAATCTCCTCTAAATTTCTCTTGACAAGACCTTCTAAATTAGTCATGTCTACAAGAGGACCAACCACCCCTCGATTATGCTCAAAGGGAGCCTCAACGAAATCCTAAGGTAAACAAGGCTCCATCTCATCCTTATGCATTTTGTTCAACCTTGCCTTCCTCTAAAATTCCTAAACCTATAAAATACATAGCTATCTACACATGACAACATGGTGAAAACACAAGAAAATCCTATAGCATGACATGTTGAACCCAAATAACCAAATTCAAAAATAATTTAATCTATAAGTATAAATAGTTTGATAGTAGAAACTTTATACATATAAAAATATGATAAATGTGTGATTATTTTTCTTTCCAATCTATACATTTTTTATGTGCTTGGCTATATAATTGAGATGATTCACTCATTTAATGTAATGATAAAAATTTAGTATGTACATGAAAGAAATATTTTTGAGACATCAAGCTACCATTCTACATAACTCTCACATGGAAATAAGAATATTATTTTATTTTAACTAAAGAAATTGTGTGTACTTTATCTTGAAAATTACTAATTAATTTTTAATTATATACTTATAATTTAAAATAAGAGCATCCTTTGTAACATGGAATAGATAGGTTAATTAATGAAATAAAATATGTTTTTATATTAAGAAAAATTTACAAATATATGGAACTCATACATTGAGAAATTGGCTAAGATGTAACTCTATATGAGAATTAAGATCCTCTAATAATTTATATACCTTCTTTCAATAATTAACATTAGAAATTAATACTTGGCTCATATGTATACCCACCTCCCAATGGTCTTGGAATGGATGCATTTAGATGGAGAAAGATTTCAAAAGGCTCATGGTACTTGTGGACCCCTCAAAGGAATGATATAGAACACATGAACTTTATTTATGAAATTTGGTCTTTAGTTGTTGGCTTCTAGTATGAATGTTATCTATAAGGTGGAATTCTTAATTGAGACTCTCAATCTTCCATTGTTGGTTTCTAGTGTGATTATACAATATGAGCCAAGTATTAATTTATAATGTTAATTATTGAAAGAAGGTTTTGTTTCATAAGAAGAGGTATGCTGACATATTCCAAGGCATGTTATTATCCACAATGCATGAAACTTCTTCACATCTCTACCAATTTATAAACAAATACAGATCTGCCATTTACGTGGAGGAGATGGATGATTTAAAAAGAAAATATCATGCCATTTCTTTCTTGAGAATTCATGTTTGAATTCATGATTTGCAACTTCCATCTTCATCCAAAAAGAAATTATGTTATCGTTATGTTCCTGATATTAACAAATCAAAACCTTCTTTTGAGCATGATCGCCAACACAAAGGTAAATAAGTGGAAACAGAAGAAAGCTCGATTAATGGCTTTCAACATGTTGGTGGCAAATCTGCATCTTTTTGAAAGTGGCTTCCTAGCTTATCAGTCTTATGTTTAGTAAGGTTTTGTAATCTCCAGTGTTATGTATTCGGGTCACGGGTATATCTAGTATGATGTCTTCTTTTGGGTATTTTGGGTGCATAAGAGAATGTGCATATGTACTGATGTATTCAACCAATGTGCTTATGTAACGTTGTAATCAAACAATTGGTCATTTGTACTGGGACCTCACTGGTCTTTTTGATATTTTGTAAAATTTGTTACTCAGACTGCAACTAGGGGTTTTCTTGTTGATTCTTTCCTGCCAGTATGTCTGTTTGAACCAACTATATGTAAAATATTATATATAAATAAAATTATAAGTGGTCTCCCACTTTTGCTTAAAAAAAATAAGTTAGATTGTAAATGTCCACATCTTTTTCCTTGACACAATTGCTATTTTTCCTACAACAAGATTTTCTTTTATGCAAGGTCCCACTCACTCCAAGATTAGTACAAAAAAACTATACCCGTAACACCTAGAATGTAATATGACCAAGGCTTAATACCAAATGAAAGAAAGTAGTGGTGTAAAAATATTCCTACACTAATAAATGGGATATTATATACTCAAGCACTAACAATACCTACAAGCCAATCATATGAATCATGTGATATTATATACTCAAGCACTAATAAATGGGAAGTTTTGAAACTATACATTAAAAGTGGTTTATTGAAACCATGAGTGAAAATAATTCAACCACAATTTTTGTATTCCACTTTGATATATTCAAACCCATTAAAATCTTTTTTATGATTTTTCATAATGTTGGTTAATACTTTACTATAAATATTCTATAGTCATGCTCTTAAATGTCATAAGAATATGTCATAAGAGGGTTTCACCTTATAAAGCTATAATGATATTATATGCTCTTAGAACATCTTAGACACCTCCCAAAGCATTCAAAAAATGACAAATAACTACCAACACAAAGTGAGGTGCCTCATTTCCTGATATGAGGACAAAATAATAAATCAAAATATTAGGATGTAAGGTTGACCCACCTTTCCCAATACTTGGCTAAGTTTATCATCTATTGAGGAGTGGATCCCAACAACAATTGTGCTTAGTGCTTACTACTAATCCAAGGAATACCTATTCATCTTTTCTTTATTGCATGCCTAATGACTCCTCATCTCAAGTTAAATTGTGGGAATGGATTTTTATGCCATCCCTATGACTAAATGGCTACAAGGAGGTGAATATGATATGGTGGAAAAAACCAAGATACAAGTTGGTTTAGTTCTCATAAACTCTCTAAAAAATAATTGAATTCCTACATCCTAACTAGAAATACCATGAGGGTTTAGATCCCATTTTAGACAAAAAAATATTCTTATACTCATCACTAGTTCACTTGGACCAACTAAAGAGATGGTGAACTAAGGGAAACTTAGTTGTATTGATAGATTTTACTTAGTTATTTCTCTTTCCATTGTCCCCTCTCCACAAAACACCCTTATTTAAGTAGATTCTATTAAACCTATCTCACATATCACCTCTCAATTCTTTAAACTTTTCAAACTTCTTATTCCTCATACCTAATAATCTATCCTTCAAGCTCAACACTTCCCACCTCAATCAAATTGATCACCTTGCTTCCCTAATATTCCTTTGGTTGATGTTCCTAGACCTCAACAAAATGGTAAGTGGATACAATTGTGGAATGATGCAATTAAATCTATTGCACACTACCTTACTATGATCTTACAATAAGAATATGACTAGAAAGAGATTTAGAATGGAAAAAATATATGGATCCAAATAGAAAAAAATAAACTTGTTTTGGCTTTAGCACTTACTAATAACTTTTCTACAATGAGTGGTTGCTTCCATTGAAATAAAACTTAGAAGATTTGAATTTAATTGTCGTAGAGGATCTTAATTAAGAGATAGGCTACATTGGATGAAAGGATATAAGGGATACAAATTATTTTTTAGTTATCTCGAACATATTTACATTCTCAAGAGTGGATAATATCTATCATTGATCAAGAGAGGTAGTTCCATGACAACTCTAATGATATTAAATCCATTTTCCTCCAACATTACAAATAATTTTTAATTGATCTAGTTGAAGGAGATCCACTTCAAGATATAGTTGAGGAATTGATTGGCACTTGCATACCCAAAATAATTGGTCTCAAAAAATAGGCACATTTAGATAATTTATTCACCCTTGAGGAGGTTGATATTTCCTTGAAGGATTTGAATACTCAAAAAGTCTTGGAATAGATGGTTTAGCTACACAATTCCTTAAAACAATATGTCCATTCATCAAGGAGGACTCTATGAGGTATAAAAAGTAGCTTTATCAAAGGGATCCATCATTTAAATTCTATTAATCAAGGGTTGATAAATTAATTCCTAAAGGAATTTTTTTTTTATTTGAGGGTGGATACTAATTACTCTTCTTAATACCTCCTACAAGATTGCGGCTAAATCCATAGCTAAAATAATTGAACAGATGACACAAGAAATTGTAAGACTAGAAAAAACTATATTTATATAAGAGGGAGATTTAAATTATAAAACTTGAATCTTTTTAAGGTATCTCATTAGATTCTACTTACTCTAACTTAAATTTAAAAAACAAAATTAAAATCCACAAAACAAATTTCAAAGACATAATAAATTATTACAATATTATTTAAAAATCTAATTGTAATGAACATGTTATAGTAATAAATATTCAAATTTTAAATCTATGAAAATATATATAACCAAATGATCCTTAGTTTTCATATATAATTTGTGATGAGAATGTTGAATATTGTAATTTTTTAGGCCAATCTTTAAGCACTAATTCACCATTGTTAAAATGATCCTTAGTTTATTCATTGTTTTTTTTATGATTATAATTTTTTTCAATTTCTATTAAACCAAACTCAAAATAATGGTATAGATTAAGATTCTTGTATTTATCATAATTAGAAGTTGTATAAATTGTCAAATTATATATTTTTTAACATATATAAAATGTATGGTTGGATTAGTGAGATATTTATAACAAGTATGCAATATATTTAATCATAAAATTATTTTTGTAGTAGAGATGAATAATTAAATAAATGCTATAACAATATATAAGAGTTAGATAAAAGAATTAAAATTAAATATATTAATAACAAATAGTGATACTATTATTGAGGGTAATATAAAGGGGGATCGTCATACTAAAATAAGTCGCAAATAAAATCACCCAAGTAAGAAAAGTATTTTATTGATAATCTTATTAGGGATGCTAAGATGGTAATAAAAGTTTTGCAAGCAACAATGAGTTGACAAATAATAGTGTTTATGCATTATTGTAAATATATATATATATACATTATTAATATTATTAATAAAATTTATTATAGTATTGATATGGGTATTAATGGATGGTATTTGTAATAGTATAAATGAGGGTATATGTAAACATGATATCACTATCACATTAACATTTCTATGATGAGTAAAGTTTAATATTATTTGTGAGTAATAAAATTGATAGAATGTTTGTATTAATTGTAGAGGGAGCCTTAATATCATCGAGTATTGTTAATACTCTTATCAATATTCATATCGATAGTTACCTTAATACTAATGTTAGCATACTTAACCTTATTAATGCTCATCGATAATTGGATAGCATTTTTGGCAAAACCTTTTATAGATGTTGAAATATGAGAGGAAAATAAATAAATAAATGCAAACCATATAATTATTCATGTTGTTATTACCATCAAAAGTTACATATTTAGTACTTTAAATGCCATCATTGGGTCATGAGGAACTATCCTAATAATCATAATACCATATTGACCTTACTGTCAACAAGAAATAGAAGTAGGAACAACTCATTGTGGGTTACGATGACAACCATTATAATGAGAATATTATTAGTGTAACCATTAAATTGTGATACTTGCAAATTTAATATTTAAAGTATAGTTAATAGTGAGAGATGCATTAATAATAGTATCACATTAGCAAGTTAAACCAACAAATTAATTAAAGAAAGGATGTTAATTCTATTGGAGATGGTTATTGTTGCATCATAAATGCTTAAAGCATTAATTAGCATAATTAAAGGATTCAAAAAAAAAAATATTGGGTTCTTCTAGTGAAAAATTATGGGCATAACAATTATATATTTTTTAACATATATAAAATGTATGGTTGGATTAGTGAGATATTTATAACAAGTATGCAATATGAAGTCAAACTTATTAGATTTGATTCTTAATAAATTAGTTTTAATGATTCAATTTATAGCTTTATGCAATCTATAAGTTTAAATAGTTTGATGGTATCTAAACTTTATACATAAAAATATGATAAATGTTTGATTATTTTGCTTTCCAATGTATAATTTTTTTATGTTTTTGGCTATATAATTGAGATGATTCACTCATAATGTAATGATAAAATTCATCCTCATATGGAGGATTTTATATTATCTTCCATTAAATTCATCCTCTTTATGAGATTCTTATGGAATATTGATATTCTAGTGTGAATTCTTAATTTTAGACATATCTTAACTAGATAAATTTAGGTTCAATGAAGGCAATAGAACTTTTTTTTCACTTACATAATCTTATTTTGAAGTTCATTTATGTTAACAACTATTAGATTATATATTTTTATCCCCAATTATTTTTAAATAATTTTACACTAATCTTTGTTTTCTTATTCTTTCTTTCATTGTTTCATTTAAAATTTGAACCATTTAAGGATGCTATGTTATATATTATAGTTGTTTTCCAATTCTTTTTAAATTGTTAATGGTATGAAAATATTATTGATGAGTAGATGAATTATTAGAATTGTTTTAGATAAATATATTCTTGATATCTAGATATATTATTTACCAAGGTCTCATTGCTCCTTTAGGTGTACATACATATATAACATGGAAAATGAAGATGTTCCACCTGCAGAAAATTTGTTTGGAAATACCACTAATGAGATTAAAAAATTGAGAGATTCATTAGCATAGGGTGCAAACTCGGGGATATATAGTGAACCATGCATGTTAATATTGCATAGTCTAGAAAAACTAAAAGATGAACTTGAGAGGACTAGTGCATATTCCCCAGATAGAGTAGTTGTTATTCTTTCCCACATATGGGAAGAAGTACATGGCGACGTTCCCCTTAAACAAATACAGGATAGTGTGACCAAAGAAATGATAAAAGCCACTTGTTTTCCATTTTATCAAAATGTGCGTAAGGTTAGGGGATACTAGGTCACTAGATGTGTCGCTCATGTTATGGCCTCATTGATTTACCCATGATTTCTCACAGCACATGGTCTATACCCAAACAATGACCAAATTCCATTGTATTTTGTTCAATAGTTGTATGTTGAGGTTCATTTGGGCCTCAAAGTCAACTACTTGGACATTCCACCATATGTTGGTCAGGGGCGTGGTAGGATTGCTGATAGGCCCACCTATCGTCGAGCAGATAGACCACCCTCAGTGTTTAGGGTATTGGTTGGTGAGAGGTCTCTTGCTCTCACCCCAACTCTAGCCCCCGTAGCAGATGAGGTTGTCGTCGCTTCCCAAAAGGAAGCAATTGACACTATAGGTGACATTGTGGCTGCCACCACTAGGATATATGATGATCGTGTAGGTGAGTATTTGATGTCCAGACATTCCCGATCCACGCCATTTTCAGCATAGTACATCACCATGGATCCTTTTACAGTGGTCAGCATCCCTACTCCTACACATCTTGATGCACTTATAGGAGATATGGCATGCATGACTCTGCATTGTTTGGCTGAGGACCTATTGGAGGCATATGCCCACATTGCATCAGACAATGGGATCGATATAGAGCATGTTAGAGATCATTTGAGATGTAGAGGTCATTTAGTTCCACGATCCTATCACTCTTAGTCGAGCACTAGTGCGCATCAAGATCCACCTATAGTTCATTCGACAACTACATAGACTATGGGTTTTATTGATATGTTGATTGGTTCTGGTTCATCATCGTCGATGCCATCTCAACTTCATAGTCCTCTACATTCATCATTTCTGGCACGACATGGGATAGATCGAATGGATGCATATGTTGATTCGTCGCTTGACCGTTTGGTGGATATGGTGGAGGCGACCATTTCAGAGGACTTAGGTCATCCGATATCAGATGATGTGCATGTATGTGTGCATGTGCATGTTTCAATTCTTTTTTCATTATTTAAAAAAAAAAATTAACTAGATATTCATGTAAGTTGATATATATATGTATATATATTGTTACATGTGGACATACTTCATATCACTCCTAGCCTTGGTCCAGATCGTGTGCATGATCAACGTGACTCTGTGGATGAATCTGCTGCCAGTAGACATGTGAGTTTTACATTTTTATATAATCACACGTGTATATGTACATGCAATATTTATGTATGCATAGATCTAGATTGATATTTAAAAATACAAGTTTATTTAAAAATAACTTTCATAAAATTTATTTAATATAAATTATATGTATTTAACACATCCTGTACACAATTTTATTTGCAAGGCTTAGCACATCCATCATAGCAGGATCGTTATCATTCATATGGCCATTCGACTAGGAGTAGACATTCATATTAGGCCATGCACACTAGATTTATGATCTTTACCACATTTATTTGCTTATATGATGATCTTTAGTATTTGAGATTTGATGATCTCTAACTTACGTTTGCTTATATAATATACATACATTTGCTTATTTTTTGATCTTTAGTATTCAGCATTTGATGATCTTTAATTTACATTTTGCTTATATGATATGTACATATATTTTATTATATGATATATACATACATTTGCCTCTTTGCTTATAATATGTGTTATGTTTATACATTGAATCCCTTTACATGTATGTACATGTGTTTGCTTATGGTTTAAACATGTTTACACATAATATATGTATGCATTTTCTTTAAATATTCAATATACATACATGTTTTCTTATTTTATGATCTCTTACAACTTACATTTCCTTATATTCAATATACATTTGATCTCTAGTAGAATTTTAGGGAAATCAATGCCGCTTTATAATTAAGTTCATTCATGTTGATCACAATAAAAAAAAAAAATTAAATGACTTAAGCAACATGAACCATTGAGTTGAGAACAAGATATAATATTTTTGACAAGTAACTTGAAATTCAATTCAAATATAATTAAGAAAATTCAATTCAAAGTATACCTCTAGATTATACATTTTTGACAAGTAACTTGAAATTCAATTCAAATATGATTAAGAAAATTTAATTCATGATTAAGAAAATTTAATTCAAGTTATACCTCTATTATACATTTTTGACAACTAACTTGAAATTCAATTCAAATATAATTAAGAAAATTCAATTCAAATTATGCCTCTAATATACATTTTTGACACTTTAACAAAATTCTAAAATTACTAGATATGTTGTGCATACCTATGAATTAAATAACAGCAAACTCCACAATGAAATAACTTGTTTGTTTACTACTTGATTCATTTAAACTAGGATCTAGTTATTCCATGTACAACTATAATAATTTTTTCCCATCCCATATGCATATAAGTAGAAGCTTATTTTTCATTATTCTAGATATCAAATTGCAAGATTAATTCTCATTTATATCACTTGGAGTGCAGATTTTGGAGAAGTTTTTGCACATTTATCAAGGAGGCAAATATTGGAGCTTGACAACTTT